>JAKOGI010000175.1:0-37500 GCA_029747015.1 Carnegiea gigantea
CCCCCCCCCCCCCCCCCAAAAAAAAAACCAAAAAAAAGGAAAAACAATTTGGGGTTACCAGCCAAGATCTGCCCTGCCAAATTAACAATGCACTAGGAGAACCAGTTGTCAAGAACAGTAGGATACATAGACAGAAATAACAAAAAGAAATGGGAGTTACAGGGACTTGCTTCTATCGATGACAGTTATAACTACAGCGCTTGCATACGAACACAACCGAGTCCACTGACTAATGCCAGATCCTTTGAAGAATGTTTGATGGAGAATATATGGCAGATGAAGGAAAGGATAACTGGATGCAGGTCGCTTTAAAATAAGAAAGAATAAGTCTAGGACCACAGACAGTAAACAACACAAATCTATTACCATGTGGTATTTTTCATTTCAATTTCAAAACCGAGTTCAGCTTTTTTCACAGGCATGCAGATGGCTCCATTCGACAGGTTCCCATGCCACAAAACTACTCAAAAGTAACAAAGTGAAGCCACGAAGATGGTAAGGTGCTCTGTGACATTACTTGCATTCGTCGCCTGACCACATCCAGCGGATATGTGAAGGTTTGTCCTACTAAGCCAGCCATAGCTCCACAGGAAAGGCGTAACAAGATGGACTTTTGATGCTCTTCAGGAACCCTTCTTTTGAGCTCCTCGTAAATGTAAAACTTCAAACCAGCATATGGAAGAATTCCTGCAAGAGTTGGTCCTGCCCAACAATTAAAACAATATTTCAGTACAGAGTATATGGTTAGATACAAGCTATTGACATTTTGTAATCAGCAAATTCATTCTCATATAGTACAATCAAGACACCACATGTTTAGCAGCTAGAACTTAATGAAAGCGAAAGGTTGGTGAAGGCGGAAGTGTGTTTCAATAAAGTTGGAAGCAACAAAGGGTCTAAATTGTCTTAAGTAAGAACATACCTACACCACGATAGAGCCCACGGACTCCACCTTCACTGTAAACACGTCTAAATACATCTTGGATTCCATTATATGACGCTGAGGAGTGAATGCTGCCCATATTACTCCTTAAAGTTGGCCGCTTGTCAACTACCTTTGAAAACATGCAAAGGACATATAAATGAGCAATAACTTCGAGGAAGCTTTCAAGAGTTCAGAATAAAGGCCAAAGAGTGAAGACAATTGCTAAGGTCAGAAGA
Organism: Carnegiea gigantea; assembly: GCA_029747015.1. NCBI lineage: Eukaryota > Viridiplantae > Streptophyta > Magnoliopsida > Caryophyllales > Cactaceae > Carnegiea > Carnegiea gigantea. The sequence goes on from JAKOGI010000175.1 coordinate 1,162, forward strand.
TTCATTTTTCCTTTATTTAATCTCCTTAATATAACAAATCCCATGTTACAGCAGGAAAGCATCTTCTTCGTAAATTATTGTCCAAATGCTAAACCTCAACAAGCACAGCACACAAAAGTAATCTCCTAATTTGAAGATTCACCTAGGGCTATGATGATAAGCTAACAAATGTCGTGGGCTCCAGGTAGGTGTGAAGTACATACCTGATAAGCAAGCTTCGTTCTCGCCAAGTCTAACGGATAAGTGCATAACACAGCAGTTCCACCAGCTGCTGAGCCAGCCAAAAGATCCACAATGGGTCCGGTCCCTAGCGAAGGACAATTTTCCCATAACCAGAATCTATATTGCTCGTATGTCATGTAATGCAAAGCTGCATAAGGAACTATCCGCAAAATACTCGCCCCATTGCCCCTGCAAAGAAACTCATTATTCAATGCAAATCTTCCCATCCAATTATAGAAATAGAGAACTTTTCCACACTCCCCACTAACAAAAGCTGAAAGAACACAAAAAAGTGAGATTGCAAGATAAACTTACCTGTACAAACCTTGTACACCTTCATGATTTAGCACCTTCTTGAGTGACTGGTAGACTCCAATGGAGCGAAATCCTTCTGTGCGAGTCTGGAAAGGTGTACAAACAGATTATGAGCACTACAAGCCTACAACTCAATTTTAATTTCTTTTTTCACTGAACGTCCATTGGAAAAAAGGCACCAAATTCCTATCTTCTTTCTTTTCTTATTCCTTCTTAATTCTTTTAGGCCCCAAAAAGGGCGACAGCCAGTTTGCATATGATGATCCATGCCTCATATCAAACATCAACATAAGATAAACAGCCAGTATAGGTTGATATCAGGAAACTAGTGCGTGTTCCCTTTAAGGGTAACTGTCAGAAATCAGCAATTCACATTACAGGTTGCCGTCAGAACATCCCCATCACTGAATGTGAAGCAAAATCAAAATTTTCATCACCATTATTGGAATATGATAGGAGGCATGAGTAAAAATGAACAGCAACCAATACTGGAACTTTCTATAAAATAACCATACTAAAGGCTGGAACCAGCTTCTTGAAACGTCCAAAAACAAGGTGGAAACCACAAGAACTCGACCAATTTACTTAATTGAGAAAATAATCTGGTTATCCTATTCATATTGCATTCTGAAGACATGAACTTTATCAATCAAACGAACAACCAACATGACTAGAAATTCAAATTACAAAAAACTCAAAACTAGGGCATTCCACTCAAACAAATCCCCCAAACAACAAACCCTAAAAAACAAAATTAATCAGACAAATACGAACCTGAAAGAGAATCTTAATCCTCTCAAGGGGGGCAACGGCGGTCTTAGCGACAGCGCCGGCAGCGCCGCCGGCGATCAATTCTCTGACATAAACAGGCAATGAATCGACGAGACTCGACTCATCGTCGACGATTAGGCCCGCCGGCGACAACGTCGACCCCTCCGGCGACCCCATCTCGGAATCCGAGCCGAACCCACGTCAATTCTTGCACAAAGTTCGGACCCCAGAAGCTGAATTTGCCAGCCCAGCAGCAGAAACTGCACAAAAGGTAGGATCTTTGGACACGTTTCTGAAATGGGTTTGTTGGGATTGGCTTGAACTTGTGAATCAGCTCCGTCAATGGCGGTTCTTGTGCGGACTAGAGAAATTTGCGACAAGGACAACGCCAATCATGCGTGGTAAAAAAGCAAAAATTGAGTTGAGATTGAATGTTCGATGATACAACAGAGGAAAAAAAGAGAAAGCTTTGTTTGGCCTATGAAGGCTGAACACGTTGTTGGTGGGTCAACACAGGTGGGGATCAGGGGAACCTTCATCCTCATATGAGTTTGATACTCGATATTCAACCAATTGTCTAGTCGTAGTTTTGTATATCTGTACCATCCATTCTCCAATACTAATTTGCCATTTGCTGCCTCAACTGTCTTTCGTTTTCCTTATCCGTCTTTTAATCAGCTGATTCGAATCAAATTATCAGTGCCAGAAACAATTATTCATTATTTGATCGTGTCTGTTTATATATGTACAGTTAAATAGTTTAATTATCCGTAAATACAATATGATTTAAGTGAGTTAATACTTATTAGTCCTATTTAACAAACAATTATTAATTGTTAGCTGTTAATCGTTTCAAGTAGTTATTAATATTAATTATTTGAATTAACTGTATTTTTAAAAAAAGTGTTTGGTAAAAACTAACTGTTTCTAAAAAATATGTTGGTAAATCATCAAATTTTCATTTATGTCCTTATTTATGAATTAATTTTTCAATGAAATGTGTGTAATCTTTCTAAACTTATAGACAATTAAGTCATTTCTATAAAAAAAACTCTTCTCAAAAGACTAATGAAAATAGTTTTTTTAAAAAGAATTTTTTAGAACCAAACAGCTATTACAAAGAGCTTTTTATCAAACATCTTTATTTTCTTCAAATAAAGCATAAGACTTGAGGCTTATGAATTGTAAGAATTTGCGATAGAAGAATTCCCCTGAAGCAGAATTCATCCCCCTTTGTGTTTGATATTCAAATGCTTTAATCAAATATTTTCTTGTATTGTGCCAACCCTCTTCAATCTTAATTTGCCACTTCGCTGCCTGAAATTCGCTCTAGTTTTGCCCTGCCCATGTTTTAGTTTGCTGCTCTTCGAATCAGATGAACTTGTTTGAGATAAATTTATACTTCAGTCCATCTTTTAAATAAATTATTTCGTCTGCCTTCGTTCTCTTTCGTGCGGAAATAGCAAATTATATTAAGAGTATGGCCATGTTTGGTAAAGAGTTTTTTGGATACAAAAGGAGCTTTTTGAAGTATTAGCTGTTTGACTCTGGTTAAAAAGCTCTTTGAAGTGTTTGGTTTATTAGTTTTTTAGATTAGTTTTTTATACCCAAAAAACTCTTTTATAAAAAACTCTTTGGGATAGCTTTTTCAAAGAGCTTTTTGATGTTTGCCATTACAATGACCATACTAACCTTATAATTTGGACAAATTTACATTAAAAGTCATTCATAAATGATATTCCCGAATGTTGGATGCTTATATTTTAAATTGTTCAATTTATTTTTTTCCTCTTTTGGGACAAGAATTGTGGATGGTCATGATGTTGAAGATAATGCTTTTAATTTTAATGCTTTCTTAATTTAACAGTCTTACATGACATATAAATATTTTTTATGTCACATAATTTCAATTGCTATTAAAAAAAAAAAAACATTTAACATTAAAAAGATATTTTGATAATAAGTACTAAAATTAGGAAAAAGTAATGTAATTTTATATATCACATAATCTTAATTCATAATTCATATCGAAAAGAAAAATAAATATCTAATGAAAAATTATTTTGTTAGAAAAATAATGAAATTGAGTAATGGGCATAAGTGAAATTTTATCAAATAGTTTTGTTAGAAACAGCTAACTTTACCAAATATTTTTTTCACAAACAGCTAATGCAATCAGTTAAGTCAAACAGCTAATGCAATCAGCTAATAGCTAACAGCTGATTGCCAAACAAGACCTATAATTTTTTATTAGCTGGTTAAGTGGATTTTTCGTTTATTTTAACATTAATGCTATTTATCAATGTATTTTCTTTATTCATTGGCCTTCATGTCACTTCCCTCCCTTTCTCTCTCCTCAATCCAAACAAACTATGAGAAAGAAGGAAGGAAAATCGAGGGGAACATTTCACCATCATTTCCCCCATTTCCTTCATTTTTATTCACCTTTAAAATGAGGGGGAAAGAAGGGGAATGACAGATTTTTAATAGTTTTCCCCCCTTCCTCTCCATCTTCTCGTACAACATATCCATATAAGGTGAGTACAAATTACATTCATTTCCTTCCCTTCCCTTCCCCTCCATTACCTTCCCCTCTCTTCCCCTCCCTTCCCCCTCTCTATCTCAATCCAAACAATGTGTTTTGACTTGTGAGATGTACTTATTAGTGTTTTATTACTGAAATGCCCAAAATATGCTGAATCAAGCAAAAATATGCTGAAACATGCTGAATCATACTAAAATATGCTAAAACATACTAAAGCATATTGAAATAAATTGAAACATGCTGAATCATGCTAAAATATGGTTAAACATGCTAAATAACTAAATAAAATATAACTAGTTATTTCAATATATACTTAGGTCACATTCTTTTCGACTTATGATAATTACTTACCATAAGCATTGGATGAACTCTAGTTATGGATGAACTCACGAGAGGGATTCAGGATGAGTTACCTTGGAATATGCTTCTTACAGATGATATTGTTCTTATCGATGAGACCAGATAAGGAGTTAATGATAAGTTGGAGCGTTGGAGGCACTCTCTAAAATCTAGAGGTTTTAGAGTGAGTAGATCGAAGACGGAGTACCTTCATTGTTATTTCAGTAGTAGGGTAGATGCGACAGGAGAAGTCACCCTGAATGAGAGGCCGATACCTAAGGTCGATAAGTTTAAGTATCTAGGCTCGATCATTCAGTAGAATTGGGATATTGACGAAGATATAAACCATCGCATAAAAGTAGGCTGGCAAAAATGAAAGTATTCCTCAGGTGTGTTGTGTGATAAGCGGGTGTCACGTGGATTGAAAGGCAAAGTCTATCGCATGGTAGTTAGACCGGCCGTTCTTTATGGATCGGAATGTTGACCTCTCAAAAAGACGCAAGTCCAAAGATTGATGGTAGCAGAGATGTGAATGTGTGGTTACTTGAGGATAGACAGAATTAGGAATAGAGTTATCACGGACTTAGTTGAAGTAGCTCCCATCGACGGTAAGTTGAGAGAATCACGACTCCGATGGTTTGGTCATTTGAAGAGGAGAAGCGTGGACACTCCAGTGAGGAGATGTGAGAGGATCAACATCTCCGAAGGCATAAGAGGGAGGGGAAGACCCAAGAAAAGCCTGGATGAGGTGATTAGAGAGGACTTGAAAGTTGCTGGTTTGACGGAGGACAAGGCTCAGGATAGGAAGTTGTGGAGAGATAAGACTAAGACCGTAGATCGTGGAGTCTCGAACCCGTAGTTTTCCTTTGGGTTGCGTTGGCTGCGGGTTTTTTCCCCCCCTCATATGGGGTGTTTGTATGCAGGTTGCACTATCTTCCGAGAAGAGTTCTCGTCTGCTTACCTTGGGCGATCAGGTATATGGCATTCCTCCATTTCATTGTCCTTTTATTTCATAATTGCAGCAATTGATATTGTATTTATCTTATTTTTATCTCGGGCATCCTTGCTATAGAATCTTTCTTCCATAAAATTTTTTCATATTGAATGTTTTCGCAAAAGCTTTCGTATATAAAATATTTTCACAAAACTCTTTTCGTGGGTCTCTTGGAATCGGCCTCTCTACGGGTAGAAATGCTGGTAGGGGTAAGATTGCCTACAACTGGATCTCCCCAGACCCCACGAAAGCGGGACCCACACTAGAAGTTGTTGTTATTATTGTTGTCAGTATAATTCAACACAATTCAGTATAATTCAATATTGTTAAGTATTTATTGAAAATACATATTTATATTTTATTCAATTTAGCATACTTCAACATGTTTCAGTAATAAGTACCAATAAATAAGTCAAAAAGAACATGTCCTTAATAGTGTTGAATTATGATGAATTATGCTAAATGACGCTGAATTATATTGAATTGTGCTAAAAATTGCTTAGTTGTGCTAAAAATTATTGAATGCTAATGATAATAGTTATAGTAAGTCAAAAAGAACACATACATAATCATTTCCAACCTAGGTGGCAGTGGCTGAAAAGACCAGAAGACAACCAGATGCTATAATGGTGGTTCTCCTTTCTTGGAGAGAAATTCCTTCCTGTAAGCTTTGTACTTTCGGGTAATTTAGGTAAAGAGAGGAAGTGCGCCTCCCCCCCCCCCAAACGAAAAGGTGGTTGAGTAGAATTGTTAGTTTGTACTTTTGTAAAATCACAACAATAAACGATTCAGTAACTATATTAATGTCTCAATCAGAAATTATGTAGATTATTACATACCAATTTTTTTCCAAATTGAATTGAAAATTTTGATTCCTGTCACCTCACTTCTAGATAATGCTTCCTTGTATGTGTCTTTGATGGCCCTTGTCTGTTCCAATCACATCACTTTAAGACAACAAACATATTGCCTCCAGCATATCTCGCAAATTATCTGGTGCAATCGGGGCAACACACATTGTCTACGCCCCTTATTTAATTGAATGGGTAGCAAGAGTGGATAAGCGGAAGCAGCTTCAACATTTGGGGGATTCGCATGTTAGCCGCAGGTGAGCAGTTCAAATCTAGCTCTTATTTAATTTAATGCAGAAGAACCAGGGACAAGTGAATGCGACTCGAGGGGTCAGGGGATTATTAAGCTCGAATCTAGCTAAATGCAATTTTGAGGTTTTCATTTCCTATCAATTAATCAATTTATTCATGCATCATTTACTTGCATTTTTCAATTTATTTATTCTATTCAACTAAGTTGGTATTTTTTTATGCATGCCTTCTCATCTTCCTTATTTTCCTTTTTTTTAAAAATCATTTAGGCTGTTAATTAATTTATTTACGTTTCACTTCAAATTTTTTTCATTTATTTATTCTATTCAACTAAGTAGGTCTTTTTTATCCCCACCCCCAACACACACACACATACACAATTCATCCCTTTGGGTGCGGCCCTTCCTCGGACCCTGCGTAAACGCGGAATGCTTGTACATCGGGCTGCCCTTTTTTATATATGTATGATATATATATATATATATATATATATATATATATATATATATATATATATATATATATATATATATATATATATATATATATATATATATATATATATATATATACTAAGTAAACATATGTAATAGCTCACTAAAAACATAGTACAAATTAATGAAATATAAAATTTTCAAGTATTTGCTCACTAAGTGTATATTATATTTCACAAAAACATAATAAAAATAACTTATCAAAAAGCCAAAGTACAAGTGATTGAAACTTTTCAAGTATGTCATTATTTTACATTTAAAGAATCTTATATTTGAGTTATTTGAAAGATAGCTCGTAGCACATTAGAAGATGTATATAAAGCATTTTCATTGAAAATATATCATAGCTCTTCAAAAGTCATAATGAAGCTTACTAAGAAAAATATCATACCTAAAAATATGAACAAAAATGTGCAATTTTGTATTATATTGTTTGTCCGCTCATTTTGATTATTAATAATTAGTATTGGTCACTAATCATATTAATCACCAAATATATTCTATAATTCACTATATATCTATCATAACTTATTAAATAAATATCACGGCTCACTAAAAGAAACTGTACAAGTGACTCAAACTTTTCAAGTATGTCATTCTTGTACATTTAAAGAATCTTATATTTTAGTTAACCAAAAAATATATCACAACATGTTATAAGATAAGTACAAAGTGTCATTCACTGAACATATATTATAACTCACCAAAAGTCATAATGGAACTCATAAGAAATTATACATGAAATATGAATAAAAAAGTGTATGTGCTCGCTAAGATTGTGTATTATATGTTTGCTTACTCTTTTTTTTTTAAAAAAAAATTACGAACAACTAGTACTACTCACTAATTCACATTGATCACCTGTAACACCTGGGATTTTATTCTCTTATTCCGCTACTTTATATTGTAAAAAAATTACATTGACATACCTACTTAGGTGTTGTTTTTATTGAAAGAATATTCTTTCTATTTTAGGATTTCATCGGGCACTACATTGAGCAGCCTCCCGAATATAAGTGGATAAGCTCATATTAATTATGATGTGACGAGTGGATAAGCTCGTATTAATTATGATGTGACGAGTGGATAAACTCGTATTAATTATGATGTGACGAGTGGTTAAGTTCGTATTAATTATGATGTGACGAGTGGATAAGCTCGTATTAATTATGCTGTGACGAGTGGATAAGCTCGTATTAATTATGATGTGACGAGTGGATAAGCTTGTATTAATTATGATGTGACGAGTGGATAAGTTCGTATTAATTATGGCGTGACAAGGTAATTATCCACAACAAAAGAAAAAAAGGAAAAAGAAAAGAAATTATTATTATTTAAGGGGGCGAAGCCCCTTCTTTGAAGGGAGGGAGGAGGAAGGAGGCGGCAAGGGTTTGGAACCCGTGACCCCCCACCGTGATTTCTCCCTCAAACCCAGCGGCCAGCAGAGCAAGTAAGGGTTCGCGTCTAAGCCTAATCAGTCCAATTAGCCCACGAGTTCAGTTCTTTAGTTTGGAATGAGGTGGGTTTCCTCTTCCTCCTATTTATTGTTAATTTCAATGAAATTTATTGATTATTGATTATAGTTCATTCAGAATTCGACTTGATTATCAGTGATTGGAGGAATAAAGTGTATCAATCATTGAAAGTTTATTGAAAATATATTGATTATTGCATGTTTATGGAAAGTTTATCAATCATGGAAGGTTTATTGAAAATATAATGATTATTACAAGTTTATGAAAAGTTTATCGATCATTGAAGGTTTATTGAAAATATATTGATTATTGCAAGTTTATGGAAAGTCTATCGATTATTGAAGGTTTATTGAAAATATATTGATTATTGCAAGTTTGTGAAAAATTTATCGATCATTGAAGGTTTATTGAAAATATATTGATTATTGCACGTTTATGGAAAATTTATCGATCATTGAAGGTTTATTGAAAATATATTGATTATTGCACGTTTATGGAAAGTTTATCGATCATTGAAGGTTTATTGAAAATATATTGATTATTGCAAGTTTGTGAAAAGTTTATCGATCACTAAAGGTTTATTGAAAATATATTGATTATTGCAAGTTTATGAAAAGTCTATCGATCATTGAAGGTTTATTGAAATTATATTGATTATTGCAAGTTTATGGAAAGTTTATCGATTGTTCAATGTTTATTGTTCTGCCAAAAGGTAGAAATTCAAGTTTAATGTTCATTGTCTGCCAAAAGGCAGAGATTCAAGTTCAATGTTCATTGTCTGCCAAAAGGCGGAAATTCAAGTTCAATGTTCATTGTCTGTCAAAAGGCAGAGATTCAAGTTCAATGCTCATTGTCTGCCAAAAGGCAGAAATTCAAAGTTATACGTTATAAAACCCTGTCAACTAGTAGAGGAACCAGGTCAATAAAGAATCTCAGTCCATATGACGGATTGTAGAACATTGTACTTTAATAAACAAGCCTGTGAAGTTCAAAGCGCATATTGCTACATCATTAGTATACTATTCACATGACACAGTTATATGTTTTGCCTTATGGTTATCATTCCATGTTTTATCGAAGAGGTCTATTCCTGTATATTGCCTGTTACTGTATGGTATAGTAAAATCATCAGTTTAGTGACTCTATCGCAGTGAACATGATGGTTATTCTAGTGTCAATGCTAAATTCATATAGTCTGTCACTTGACAACATCTTCAACGAAATTTAAATTACCAGAATTTTAAGAAAAACGATAACACTCCTAGCCCTTGGGTTGGGGGCGTTACATCACCACATATATTTTATAAGTCATACAGAACTATCACAACTCACTAAATAAATTACATAGCTCACTAAAAATAAGAAAGTATAGATAACCACAATATAATTTAGTGAGTTTCGGATGTACAATAACATATTTTGGTGAGTTATATAGTATTTTTACGTAGTAAAACTTGGGTTTATAAGATGCTTTAGTTTGGGTTTGTCTAGTTACTAAAAGTATCTATTAGCTCACTACAAATGTGTATTAGCTTACTAAAAAATTTTAGTAAATTATAAAGTATTTTTAGCGAGTAAAATTAGATGTATAGTAGCATATTTTAGTAAGTTGTATATTATTTTTAATGAGTTGAAATTCGGTTGTACAACTATTTCAGTACAATTGATTATGATATAACAATTGAACATATCCTATTAAGCACAATCCTTGGACAACAAAATAATAATAAAAATAAAATAGATGCTCTATTTAAATTGGAAAAGAGAAAAGAAATATCATAAGAGAGAGAGAAAGAGAGAAATTATAGAGCACAATCAAAACATTGATCATTATATGGTGATCATCTTGAGGCATATTCTTTTCGACTTATGAGAAGTATTTATTGGTGCTTACTGTTGGAACATACTGAATCAAGTTAAAATATGCTTAAACATGCTGAATCACACTGAGATATATTGAAACGTGCTGAATCACGCTGAAATATATTCAAACATCTTGAATGGTTGAAAAAAGTATAACTAGGTATTTATAACGAGTATTTAATAGTATTGAGTTGTGGTGAATGATGTTAAATTGTGTTGAAAGTTGCTGAATGAGGCAAAAAGTTGTTAGGTATTATTAATAATTACTTATGATAAATCGAAAAGAACATGCCATAAATTGTGATCGTTCTTGGCCTTCTTATCTTTCCCTTAATTGTTTTAAATGATTTAGCTAGTGTTTTATTTTATTTATTACATTTGTCTTCCCAATTGTGGGATTTGCTGATCTTCATATCGATATTACCTCTACAATTGTGTTGGAGTTTTTCTACTTTATGTTGTTTTCGCGTTGTCTTGGTGTTGTTCTGTTAGTTGTTTTTTGGATGAATTATCTGAAGGTTGCAGCAAGGCTATTCTATGGCGTTTGACAATTCAAATACAATCTTTTGAATCAAAATGATATATTCTCCACATAGTCTACACTATATCAACAGGTCCACCATCTTCAGAAGAAAATGTGAAATATGTAGATCTCATTTGCCATGCTATATTGGCAAGAAACGATAATTTATGTGGGAAGGTGGACATTCAGTGTGCATCGCATAATGTATTTGTCTTTTTCTTTTCTTGCCTAAAAAAGAAACTTATTTGAGGGGGAAAAAACCACAACAAAAAAAACCCACAACCTGTAGATATTGGTATTACCATATCTGCCAGAAAACAAAATGGTCCTAGAGGTTTACAGGCCCAATATACTGGGCAAGTGGGCCCCATTAGAAAAAAGCCCACTTTCATGGGAGTTAAGCCCACTTATGCTCTCTCTCTCCCCCCCCACCTCCCCAACCTCTCTTTCTCTCGTTGCTGGGAAGGTTTCAGTTTCAGATCTCTGTCTTAAAGGACAATGGCTGCCTTCTCTGCTTATCGTGTAAGTCGTAGTTTCATACCGTTTGAATTCCATTATCAAGATCTGTCATCCTTCTTTGATCCCCTTGATTTTTCCCTCAATTTTCAATGGTATTTCTGCTCACACTTTGAATTGATTTACGATTTGGAATTTTGCATTGGATGCTCGATCTTGATATTGAATATTGATCCCAGCCTCAAACTGCAGGATTTTACCCTTTTTCCCCCTTCTGTTTTAGTATTTTTGATGTTGATTAGGTATTTGATCTTATTGTGCAGGATTCATCCCCATTGGTGAAGAACATACTGCTGCTTGATTCCGAAGGGAAGCGGGTAGCTGTCAAATATTACTCGGACGATTGGCCTACGAATGCGGCTAAATTGGCTTATGAGAAATCCGTGTTCACCAAAACCCAGAAAACAAATGCCAGGACCGAAGGTATCAAGCTTCGAATTTGATGTATAGGTGGTTGTTTTCTCTATCAGCTTGAATGATTGTAAAGGGTTCTTATTCTTTGTTGATATGATATGTTATTTGTGTTGCTACTATGATCTGGGATTAGTTGTTCCTGAGATTAAGCATCGGGCAATGAGAACCACTAGTGAGGATTAGTTAAGCCTTCAAAGTCGACGTGCTTGTAGATGAAGAGATCTTCTCGGTAAATTACCATAAAACATGTTTAGGATCATAAGCACAAAGAGTAATTACATCTATAATCTGTGCTGAGCATATGCAATCATTTAGTAATACACTTGGAACGAACCTTCTTATTCTTCCTGAGAGATTTAGCTTAGCTTAATTGAGCAACAGAAAGTAGTGTTTGGGGTCGAGCTACTCGCAGAAAATGAACTGGGTTCGGTTAAGTTGAGGTAAGACGGGCAGCAATGCTGAAGTAGTAGAATAAGAAGTAAAATTCGGTCAAAAATCCAGATGTAACTAATCATGCCAATGATACTTTCTTCACTTATTAAGGTTTTCCAAGCCCACCTTCTACACAAGGGCAGTGGATTCAAATAATATTATCTTCTGATGCTTGGAAGTGTCCTTATCGAGCGGCTTAGGGATCCCATGGCTCATAAGATCACCTTAATGGCGAAAAGCATAGGATTTTGAACGCACCTCCCTTTTATGAAAGGTGGGCTTCTTCCCAGTAGGCCATCCCTTCATGGCTAGCCGATGAAGGGTATTGTTTGATCCTTGTCAGAGCATTATTGGAGAGAAAGTTTGTGCTCTTATGCAAACTGTAAAAAATGTGTCATCCACCACTCAATAGAACTACAATCATTAGATTTAGTGGTATACGTAACAACCAATCCATCGGAGGCCTTCTTTTTCAAACTTGTTTGTCTCTATATGTGTATTTACAAAAGCTTGTTACCTGTAGAGATTATAGGGATGATTACATGCTCATGGGGATTGCTTACTGCTAGAATGCATCCCAACCACAGATGGGATCCTTAAGTCTCTAAATAGTTTACTCCAACATAGTATTTCTTCTTTTTGTGGAAAATGTTGGAACCTTATCACTTTTTGCAGTTTCTAATGTTAACTTGTCATTGGCTTTGCAGCTGAAATAACAATGTTTGACAACAACATTGTCGTCTATAAGTTTGTCCAAGACCTACATTTCTTTGTCACAGGAGGGGATGATGAAAATGAGCTCATTTTGGATGCAGTCCTTCAGGGTTTCTTTGATGCAATCAACCTCCTCCTCAGGTAGTTGGACTACATGGATTCTTGTTGTGTTTAATTGGACTAATTTTCTACTTAGTTGTCTTCCATTTACATCTAGTTTCTTTTGTTTTTAGGAACAAGGTTGACAAGTATGAGGCCCTTGAGAACTTGGATCTTATACTTCTGTGCCTTGATGAGATTGTTGACAGAGGGTGAGACAATGTTCATAAACTTGGTCATCTGATTCTTGTCCATTCTTTAATTCCTTTTGCTGAATTATTGTTTTCATGCCATGCACGTCTCTGGACTAACCATGGTGAATGTTCATTCTTGATGTCAGGATGTTCTTAAATAATTGCATGAAGAGGATTTCTAATCTATACCTGATGGGTCTAGAAAACGGACTGGCCTTAAATCTTTAAGACTGCTACGGCAAAGATAGGAATAAAGAGAGGGGCAGTTAAGCTTAAATTGCTGCACTACCTCTATAGGTCGTCGAGGGCATGTTTGTGCCCTAAGATTTTCTGATGTCTCAGAATTCTAGAACTTGTCCTGACAGTCAAGGATATTGGGAATCTTTCTAACATAGTAGCCTGTGAATTCAATTCAAAATACCTTCCAAAGTTGACTTCGAATTTCTAACTTGGCTTTGACTTCGGGTAATAGATAAACTTCACTTTGCATCCATTATCATTTTTTCCCTGATGTTAAGCGCAAGGATCGCCTTGGTTCCTTCCCCTGTAGGCATTCCCCATTTTTAGGTTGCAACAATTCTTTTTTGTCCTCCATTCCCCTTATAATAAGCTATTGAAAACCTGAACCCTTCATAAGAGCTACCTAGATTGTATTACTATCTTTTATATAAATACAGAAATAAAAATTTAGAAGAATAGGCTATGGATGACTTGAACAATTGTTGATATTCTGGTTGCTTGCAGGATGATTCTTGAGACAGATGGTAATGTTATTGCTGGAAAAGTTGCAACCAGTAGTGTTGATCCTGCTGCACCCTTGTCTGAGCAGGTGATGCTACCAAAAATTTTACCCTTTTTTTCTTTTAAATTAGCAGGCATGATCAATATTTATTTCCTTTAGTAATCTTACTGAGATCTTTCTATGGGAGTACCAAATCATCAATGCAAACTTTTAGTCGACAGCCTTAGGGAGATTAGATGCTGACAAATTCTTTTTCTGTTGATCTGCAGACCATATCTCAGGCATTGGCTTTAGCCCGCGAACACTTGACAAGATCCCTTTTGAGTTGATCTGCTGGTGCTTGCAGATTTCGTTGCCTTTGGTCTTTCTTGATTCACCCCCATCATTTGGACTTAATCTTCAGGGGGGGGGGGGGAGATCATTTTAGCTTTGATCATTTGAGCCTTTTTTGGAGAACCTGTTGATGCCTTGTTGTTAGAATAGTCATCCCCATTCGTATTTTCGTTATTTAGCTTCTCAGGCCATTAAGTTGGCACCAGTCAGTGATGTACTGTTTATATGGCACTCGTTGAGTATACCAGATTACGTGTTTTATGAGCCCATCAGCTCATACCAGTCTCCTGTTGTCTCCTACTGTTGTGTTTACCAGTATGCTGTGAGTATAAACTTTCATGATCCCGTGTATTGAATTATGAAACCGTGAGTGGTCCATAATTTTTGGCTTTTATTTTATCTATTTGGCTGCTCATACTGACATTGGTTCTATCCAAGTGGCATATACAGTTAGAGATGGGAATAGGTCAGGTGTGTGTTAGGTTTGCATTCATATTAAATTTAAACTATTTGAGAATCTCTTAATTTGAATCTAATTCGTTTATAAATAAGTTGGATGTATTGCCTTTTATGGCTCTTACGGATCAAAAAGATAAATAAATAAGTTGGAAAATTTTTACCTATATTCATTTAATTTTTAAACTGGTTGGTCTGATTTTGACCAGTTCAGTTTGTTTTCAGATAAACATGTAAGTTCAGGTCACCTCACTATCTACTCGCTTACTTAGATTTTCAATTAATATGTAATTATATACTATTAAAAATTAAATTTATGTATTATATTAAGCAATTACTTTCTAAGGCTTTCTCGATTCATCAAAATTGACATTTTATATTTATTTTTAGTTTTTAAGTCCTTAGTTATCAAATAAAAGTGTAGATGTGGAAATGATGAGTGGGATGACTTGATTAATCCATTTAATTTAATGGTCAAATAGGTATTTTTCATATTGGGAATCTCGACCTCAACCTAAACCTTTTAATTAAACAGGTTGAATATATCAATCCATTTAATTAGATCGATTGAAAGTCTATACCCAATTAGACTTATTTTCGTATCGGTTTCGGGCCAATAATTATATTGGGTTAGCTTCACCTACCTTTACAGTCATTAGCTTTCACTTGTCACTTGTCTACCAGTTAGTGTCACTTATGTTAAATTTAACTTTCATTGAAGGTTTGAGGAAAATACATTACATATCTGCAAGCATCCTGTTCTTGCTGTCTACCATTAAACTTTATCACTCCTTATTTCTTACCGCCAAAGCAAATAGGGCCTAGTGGAATTTTTGCTCTTACAAGCGTATATATGGTTTAATTATCGTCATAGCTAAATGAATTAACAATTACAAGTTTACGTCAACTTGATTAGTAAAATCGTTATAAGAATTAACTTGTGTCTAGTATCAACTATATTAACCGCCGTTCTTTTCATATACCAAAAAGTTGTATATATCTTTGTCAAAACAACTGATATCATGAGTTACCATCATGATTACAACACATGTTATCCTTCATGGTTGATACAAAGATGCAACAAAATCGAACAGGCTCGTTGAACTAACCAAATTGAGCTAAGTTTGAGTTGAATATTGGCGAAATTGAGCTCAAGCCAAGCTTTGATTGAGGACCCATTCTTTTTTTGTGATAAGATACAGCTGTAAACTGTAAGAAAATATAAGGAGGTGGAAGAAGCTACAAGAAATTGTAAGGAGTTGTAACAACTGTAAGGAAGTTGTAAGAAGATATAAGAAGTTGTAATAAGATGTAAGGAGCTGTAAGAAGATGTGAGGAATTGTAAAGAGCTGCAAGGATAGATGTAAGAAGTTGTTGAATTATTGAAAAATTTTATAATATAAGTTTTAGATATGTGTGCATAATTGTTGGAGTCTAATGTATGATTTGTAAAATAACAAGTAATATATTAGTCGTATTTATGAAATAAATTTTATTCCATCAGTAAACAAATTATTTCTTAATATTATTAAAACAAAATTTATTTTTTTACGATAAGCATTTTGGATGGAAAAAATAATATTAAAACAATATAATTAATGAAAATAAACATGAATACTATTTTTGTATTATAATTCGTCATATACAGTTTGAGAGTTTTCATATACGATTCAAACTCAAATATGAATGTAATTTTTGTATTATAATTTTAATAGCATGTTGACTTATTTCATCTGTAATGGCATATATTGTTCAAGTCAAAACTTAAATATAATTTATGTCGTTAAATTCTGTTTTATTTTTATAGAAATGTTATGTTCATAACAATATTTACAATTTTTTTTTATATTGGTAATATAATAAAAATACATACATATTTCTATAATTAATAGAAAAAATAAATGACTTATTGAATGCTATACAAAAAAATATATAGAGATGTAAGGAGATGTAAGAAAACGTAAAGAGATATAAGAAAATGTAAAGATCATGTTAAAGATGTAAGAAGTTATAAGAAGATGTAAGAGACTGTAAGGAGTTGAAAACTACAAGTTAAATCCTCCCAATCGCAAAAAAGAACAGGGTCTGAATTAAGCCTGAGAGTTCACCGAGCTGACTCGGGTTTTTTTCACAGCTGTATTCCCAAAGAAATCAATTTTCAACATGCTGCGCGGGCACAAATATACTTTGATTTTATTATGATTTTTATAAAATATAGCTCTATGAAATTGTGATGGATAAGGACACTGCGCAAAATAAATAAATTTGTCAGTTCTTTAATTGGAAAATGAAAAGTTTATTTTTTTGGGGAAAAAAATAAAAAAGGAAGAAGAAGAAGAAAGAGAGAGGGAGCGTGGAACAAGGAGGCCCCCGAAAATCCTGGTGGTTGGTTCGAAGTTTACCGGACGAAGAAGAGAATGGCAGACCGCAGATGTTTTCTCTCTTTTTCCCTCGTCCCAGTTCTCTCTCTAGATTCTTTCTCTTCTTCCGTTCATACATTGAATCCCTGTTACCAAAGGGACCTTCGTCTATTCTTCTTCTTCTTCTTAATCTTCCCTAATTCTTTTTTGGGTTAATAAGATCTCTAAATTGCAAAGTTGGGTTAATCTTCAATTTTCATGAGAGCATACAGGGAAAAAGGTTGAACATTGTAACAATTTCAGGTATTCTTCATCGCCATTTTGAACCTTCTTCCAGTTTCTTGGTGGGTTATTGTTGTTTGTAAGGACTCGGATATTCAGTACTTTTTTTTTTTTGTTTGGTTTTTGTTTTTGGGCTCCTGCATGGCTACATTTTTATGTGAATAAATGATTGTTTGGTCATAATTTCGAGCTGGGTATGATTCTGTTTTCTAAATTGTATTTATTTCTGTTGTCCGTCTCAATTTCAGCTCTGGAATTTGATATGTTGCTGTGGAAACTACCCCCCCTCCCCCCAAAAAAAAAAGAAAAAACAGAGAAAAATCTAATGAGGATGGAATGTTCTCTTTTGGTTGTTCTTTTCTATAGGGATCATAGCTTAATGGGTTGATCTATTCTTGAATTTCCACCCATCAAATAAATTCTGTAATTCATGGTCGAAAATGGATGTTTCTTGGTTATATAGGTGTTTGTTTTAATTGTTGAACTTATGAATTGTGAAAGTCTCATGTGTAGAAATATAAGTAGCTGCAATATGGAACGTGATTTGAGGAGTAACTTTTTTGGCTGTTGTGTTATTTCAGGTGTTGCTTTAAAGCGACAAATATCTCTAGCTGGGCTGCTGTTTTTTGTAGGAATTTCTGCTTGGAAGTGGAAAGGAGAGCAAGGGTCTATTTAGTTTTTGCATTGCAGAGTTTGAGCTTTGCCCTTGACTAACCATGTCTCAACTGAGGCTTGTTTGAGTTGTAAACCTTAAGATATGGCAAAGGGTAGGATAAGGGCGAAGATCCGTCGTAGCGGCCTTTACACATTTTGTGTCCGGCCTCAGGAAAAGCATGCTCAAGAGGAGACCTCCTTGCCTGAGGGCCCTGGCTTCTCTAGAATTGTACATTGCAATCAACCTGATGTTCATCGTAGAAAACCGTACAGATATCGAGCCAATAACATATCAACTACAAAATACAATGTCCTCACCTTTATTCCAAAAGGACTCTTTGAGCAATTCCGACGTGCTGCTAACATTTACTTCCTCTTGGCTGCAATTCTGTCAGTCACCTCCGTTTCCCCATTTGGTTCTGTTAGTATGATTGCTCCCTTGGCCATTGTGGTTGGGCTCACTATGGCCAAGGAAGGTGTGGAAGATTGGCGCAGGTTTATGCAGGATATGGAGATCAATAATAGAAAGGTTACTGTTCACAAAGGAGATGGTGTTTTTGAACAGTTTGTGTGGCAAGAGGTAGTTGTTGGCGATGTGGTAAAAGTACATAAGGATGAGTTCTTTCCAGCTGATCTGCTGTTGTTGTCATCAAGCTATGAAGATGGTATTTGCTACGTGGAGACTATGAACCTAGATGGTGAGACTAACTTGAAGATAAAGAGAGCCCAAGAAGTCACCTTGCCTTTAGATGACGATGCAGCATTCAAAGATTTCCAGGGAATGATCAAATGTGAGGATCCAAACCCCAGTCTTTATACATTTGTTGGTAATCTGGAGTATGACCGTCAGGTTTATCCCATTGATCCTACTCAGGTCCTTTTAAGGGACTCAAAGCTGAGGAACACAACTTATGTATATGGGGTGGTTATTTTTACTGGGCATGACAGCAAAGTGATGCAAAATGCAACAGAGTCCCCTTCTAAGAGAAGCAGGATAGAAAAAAAGATGGATCAGATAATTTATATCCTTTTTTCTGTGCTTGTATTGATCTCTTTAATCAGTTCAGTTGGCTTCTCTATAATGACTAAGAATGAGCTGCCAAATTGGTGGTACTTAAGAGCTCCAGATCCTCAGGGCCTGTATGATCCCAATAACCCAATCTTGTCAGGGCTTTTCCATCTTGTTACTGCTCTCATACTGTATGGGTATTTAATCCCAATCTCACTGTATGTTTCAATTGAGTTTGTGAAGTTTTTGCAAGCCTACTTTATTGATAACGATATAAACATGTATCACGAGGAGTCTGGAACACCAGCACGGGCGAGGACGTCAAATTTGAATGAAGAGTTGGGGCAAGTTGACACTATCCTTTCTGATAAAACTGGGACTTTGACATGCAATCAGATGGACTTTCTCAAGTGTTCCATTGCTGGTGTTGCATATGGCACCCGTCCTAGTGAAGTTGAACTTGCTGCTGTCAAACAGATGGCTGCGGAGCTTGAGGGGAAGGACCCAGACATACCCAGTGCTGGTCAAAAGTCAGAAGTAGAATTGGAAACTGTAATTACTGCCAAAGATGAGAAGGATCATAAGCATGCCGTAAAATTCTTTGGCTTTGAGGATGCCCGTCTCTTGAATGGCAATTGGTTTAAGGAACCTAATCTTGAGGTCTTGCTGTTGTATTTCCGAATTCTCGCAGTTTGTCAGTCCGCCATCCCTGAGCTGAATGAAGCAACTGGTCTTTATTCCTACGAAGCTGAGTCCCCAGATGAGAATGCTTTCCTTGCTGCTGCCAGAGAGTTTGGTTTTGAATTTATTAAAAGAACTCAGTCAGCTGTTATCATTCGGGAGAGATATCCCAACTATTCAGAGCCTGTTGAAAGGTTGGATATTCGGAAGGTTTTTTTTTTTAAATAAAAAAAATTAAAAATTTTTAATGAAAGTAATGTATCATGATTTTTTTTTTTCTTTGGGTTGATCCCTTAAAAAATTAATGAATTTATTTTCATTCCCATGCGAACTTACTAGGGAATACAAAATTCTTACTCTGTTGGAATTCACCAGCAAGAGGAAGCGGATGTCTGTAATTGTCCGTGACGAGGATGGCCAGATTCTTCTTCTCTGTAAAGGTGCTGACAGGTTTGTCTCTCTATTTTCTTCAGACTTGATGCTTGGCATTGCAAAACCGCAAATTTTCTTGCTTCTGCAATTGTATGCATACCTGAGGGGGGCAGTCCCAAACACGGGAAAAGAAAACTTCCAAATCCAAATTCAAAATCCACACACCAGAAGTCCTGCATAGGAAGGGTGGCCCTTTTTTTTTTTGGGGGGGGGGGGGTTGTCAGATGTAGCAATCTTACCCATGAATTTAAAAGGCGTGTTTTTGTTGGACCCTAGTTTCCACAAAGCAAAGCAGAGGACAGCTCAGTGCGGAATGTTGCTTCTGTCTACCATAATCCAAGCTGTAAATCGCCCTAAAGATACTTTTCCCGCTATCCACAAGTAGACTGGGGGGTGGGGGGAGTATGTGTAATTTGACCAAAACTATCCTATATCACTTTCAATCAAAAGTTTTTGTTAATTGAGCTCTCCATTTGAGAGTTTACTGATATGTTATTCTTCTGCACTCCTCTGAGTTTTTGGGGTTTGGTTTTATGTCCCTTTTTTAAGACAACAATCCCCTTTCTTAATCCTTCATTTTCGCACGGTATGCAGCATTATTTTTGACCGGCTTGCAAAGCATGGAAAAACCTATTTGGAAGCCACTACTAGTCATCTAAATGAATATGGAGAAAATGGGTTGCGTACATTAGCCCTTGCTTATAAGAAGCTTGAAGAGGCTGAATATAATGCTTGGAATAATGAGTTTCAGAAAGCGAAGAGTTCTATTGGGAGTGATAGAGATGCTAATCTTGAACGGCTATCAGAGTTGATGGAGAAAGATTTGACTCTGGTCGGTGCGACCGCTATTGAAGACAAACTGCAGGAGGGGGTATGATTGTTGGCTATTTTTAGAACTACAGTTGACATATGATGATGATGATGCCCACATGCTTAGTTTTTCAATTTCGTTGCAGGTTCCTGGTTGCATCGATAAACTAGCTCAAGCTGGTCTCAAGCTCTGGGTTCTTACCGGTGACAAAATGGAAACTGCTATCAACATTGGGTCTGTAACCCCCCCCCCCCAAACTAGAAAGGGAATTTAACTGCTTCAGTTCTGGAGCGTTTTCTGTTTCAACTTCCAATGCAACAATCATTTATGAGATTACTCATAATGTGATTCTTCTCTTCTGTGCAGCTTTTCATGCAGTCTTCTTCGTCAAGGCATGAAGCAGATATGTATATCAACCGCGCAAATGGAGGAAAGTGCCAATGACTCGAAAGAGGTATACTTCTCTTCAGAGGGATTTTGAGCAGTTGCATGGCAAAAAAGTGTTAATTACACTCATAATAGAAATGGCTGTTATACACTGATCAGGCCATCAAAGAGAATGTTTTATTGCAAATCACCAACGGCTCTCAAATGATCAAGTTCGAAAAGGATCCTAATGCTGCATTTGCCTTGATTATTGATGGGAAGGGTTTGACTTACGCTCTAGAGGATGACATGAAGTTCCAATTCTTGAGTCTGGCGGTTGAATGTGCATCTGTTATTTGTTGTCGTGTTTCACCCAAGCAGAAGGCACTGGTGTGTCTTCTACTGTTCTTCGTCCTTAGAATCAAGGAGCTTTCTCCCTTTTTAAAAGATAAAATTTGACAAAGGAGATCTACCACGTGTTGTGTTCATATGCTGATTTATTTTTCCCATGTTACATTCTGCTTTATTAGGTTACAAGGTTAGTCAAAGAAGGAACTGGAAGAACTACGTTGGCAATAGGCGATGGTGCTAATGATGTAGGAATGATTCAAGAAGCAGATATTGGAGTGGGCATCAGTGGGTGCGAAGGCATGCAGGTAGATATCATCTGTAACTGCTTCGTCCTCGCTCAACCCTGTTTCATGTTTGTTGTCTATACGTCTATGTTGTTGAAAAAGATAGGATTGAATGCCATTCTGTGCAATCCTATTGTCCACGTCTTTGATAGAATTAATTGGTCAAGGGCTTACTTAGCTTCAGTCGTCACTCATTAAGCAACATTTCAGCCAATATTTTGTGTTTGACTTTGAGAAGTGGGACTGAAGGCCCTAATATGTGAATTGATTCTGAATCTCACCTTTTATTTACAGTTCTACAAAATTCAATGCAAATCCTTTTTGATCATAAGTAATTGGATCCGAGTAATTTGGCAGGGTCCACTTCTGTCCAAGCAGCTGAAAACTTCTCTTCTCTGTGATTTTTTTCAGCTTTTGATTACAGTGAACTGAGCAAAATAACTGTTCCTTATGTCGGTTGTATAGTGGGCAGCCCCTGCTGTTTAATCTTGGATCCAACACCAAATATGATTTTCCCACTTCATCTGTATGTCTACATATACCTGACTCCCTTCCTATACGGTACTTCTGGATGTTGGTTTGGTCTAGTTTCGTTAGACTCTATTCACTTGATTTTAGAGCAACTCTTCCACATACAATGATCATTTCCCAAAAGATCTTTGTTTCCACCCCCTACCTGCCTGGTAATGATCTAGGCTTCTATTGATGCTTAAATGGATTGACTAAAAAAAGTGATTCATCAATTAATAATCAAGATTTCAGCCATGCATACTTTGCAGTGATCTTGATACAGGCTGGATCAACCTTTTTTCTTTTTTTTTTCTTTTTTTTTTTTTTTTTTTGGGGGGGGGGGGGAGGGGAGGGGATTGCTGTCATTGCTAATGTACATTGATTCAGGCTTATTTAGCTTTCAGCTTTGTGCAGGCTGTGATGGCTAGTGACTTTGCTGTTGCACAGTTTCGGTTTCTGGAGAGACTTCTGCTTGTCCATGGGCATTGGTGTTACAAGAGAATTGCTCACATGGTAAGAAATTCCAAACTCAGCTGCATATGTCCTAGGCCTCTGCAACCGCCACTCCCCCCCGCCCCCCCAAAAAAAGGAAAAAAGTAGAACATTTATTTTCTTGTTCTTGGGTAATCACAATGTGAACTCCTTCGTCTTTGATGCAGATTTGCTACTTCTTCTACAAGAATATAGTATTTGGCCTTACACTCTTCTACTTTGAGATCCTTGCTGCCTTCTCTGGGCAAACCATTTACGATGATTGGTATTCCCTCTCCTTCAATGTCGTCCTTACTTCATTGCCGGTCATTTCACTCGGAGTTTTTGAGCAGGATGTTTCATCTGACGTCTGCTTGGAGGCAAGTTCTCTTTTTAAAAAATAGGCTTATATTTATTTACACGCCAAACAGCCCTGTGGCTCAGCTCCTAATGCAGTACTCCCCTCATCTTACCCTCCTGGGTTTGTAGGGCCCAGCCCAAAATAAAACATAATTCCAACTATGTCCACAAAGTGGACAAATGAAAAAGCATAGCGATCAATGGTTTTTTAAATTTACTGTCTAATAGACCAGCCTCTCTATAATTCTTCAGCGGTAGGATGCTACATCAGACCCCTTCCCTGACATTCACAACCCACCTAGGTAGGACCTTCAGCGTATGAATTTGAGAACATAATTCCAACATTGTCCTCTCTATTTTTCAGTTCCCAGCACTATATCAGCAAGGGCCAAGAAACCTGTTCTTCGACTGGACTAGGATACTAGGTTGGATGGGGAATGGGCTCTACACCTCCCTTGTGGTGTTTTTCCTCACCATTGCCATCTTCGATAGCCATGCCTTCCGGCCAAGCGGCCAGGTTGCTGACATGTACGTAATGGGCACCATCATGTTCACGTGCATCATCTGGGCGGTCAACTGCCAGATCACTCTGACGATGAGCCACTTCACTTGGATCCAACATGTGCTAGTGTGGGGTAGCATAGCAATGTGGTATGTGTTCATAACAATATATGGGGCCTTGCCCCTTGACATCTCGGGGAATGTTTACCAACAGTTTGTGGAAATTCTCGCCCCTGCGACCATCTACTGGACGACCACTGTGCTGGTGACGGTCCTATGTGTTGGACCGTACTTCATCCACATGGCTATCCAACGGGCTCTCAACCCGCTGGATCACCACATAATACAGGAGATCAAGTACTATAGAAAGGATGTCGAGGATCAAACCATGTGGCACAGAGAGCAGTCCAAGGCTCGAACCAAGACCAAGGTTGGGTTCTCTGCCAGGGTCGAAGCCAAGATGAGGCAGTTGAAAACCAGGATTCAAAAGAAGCAGTCTGGAAGCACCTTCCCTTCACCAGCATCTCTCAAATCATAAGAAACATTTCTTCATTGTTTTTTTGGCTCTCTTCTTTTTAAATTTTTTTGCGTAAATTTTTTCATTGTATAAGATGCCCCTTTTTGTTAGGTCTAAACATCTAATGGCCTCTTTCTTTTCTTTCTTTTTCATTTTTTGTTATTTTTTATGTAGTAATTTTTTCATGTGTTGGAAGATGGGGGCCTGAGGGGAATGTTGATGCCCCATATGTTCATTGAACAATAGCTGGTCAGAGCTGTTGTATGTACCATAGTTTACACTAGTAAAATCAGTAAGTACAGCTTGTGAATTATAGTGGCTCAATAATACACATTCTCTGCCCCTTTTCCTTCCTCCCGACAGTAGCTATTGATCTAGACAAGTACTAACATCGATTCAGTGCTTAATTTGCACAGTGGTAGTGTATGGATATCAATTAGCTTAATTGGGTGTTGTTATTAGAGACTTGAGTTTGAATCCTTGTTACAGTAACATTTACGCCTCGTTCGTATGTCAAAAATAAAAAAAGTTACGGCAATGTGATTTATTTGCTTCCGATGGGATTATACAGACTCATGCATATCTATCTATCTCGACTATATCTGCACACACATTGCTATTTCCGACGGACTTGACAGTTTTCTGAAGATAAAAATTCGACATAACCGTTCAACGATTGATTTTCCGACGGGGTTCCATCGCAGATTCCATCGGTATAGGGACGAGGTTTTTTTGCAATAGAAGCAATAAATGATGGAAATACCAACCATGGTTAGAGTTTACGGGAAAATACATGTGGATAAATCACGGTAACATGAGTATTAATTTCAACCAAAAAAGAAAATAACATGCATATTAAATTGTCAAATGATTAGTTAAACTTTATATATGGTAGGTTCAAACCTACTGTCTAGTCAAGTTAGGCTCAAATGTAATTTATATGTTAGACTTGATTGTAAAAGAACTTCACATCATATTTCTGGAGCATCTCATAAACTTATATATCCATTCTCCCTTAGATTAATTTGGACAACTTTCGTGTATTTTTTTGTTAATACATTTCAAGACAATGCTTTAGTTTCAACTTTTAATCCATTTCTTGTAGCAATTACACAGTTAAATTCAATTTGGCAAGTTAAGAGATGGACAGAGATGAATGAAAGCTTGACTTTGATATAAGTTTGAACTCCAAATATACCAACTCCTCAAGCAAGGCTAAATACAACATTCAACATCGCATTTAAACTTTTAACTTGGGAAAAGTTTGAATTACTTAGAAATTAAATCCTCCGATGCGAAGAAATAACGAAAGTTGATCAACAATGCAAATAAATGCTCATAAAAACCGATTATCTAAAACTTTCAAAATTTCCATATAATTGTATTGAAGAAAGTCTTTCCGTATATTGTAACTCTTTTTTTCTGGGGGGTTTGCCTGAGTAAGCGAACCCTCGATCCTGTCCTAAATGTCTGTTTTTTGGGGCAAGGATTTTGAAGTTAGATATTAGAAAGAGTTGGGAAAAGTTGACACAAGATAAACGGAGTTGGAAGGAGAGAGATATAGTGGGATTGAGTGTAATAGAGTCCGAATGAGTTAGAAAAAATTATATTTTATAATTGTTAATAAAGAAATTGGTAAAAGCGATGAAGTGAGAATGAATTGCATGTAATATACGGATGGAGTAGAATGAAGTTGAAACTCCTCCAAAGGAACAGATCTAAATCCAATATTGAGTTACTGAAAAGAAGGGTAACTAGAAACTACGGGAGTCATTGGATAAATCCACACTTACAGCCTTGCAAGGATCTTGTAGTCATTGCTATGATTTATTGTTAGAATTATAACTCCTCTTTTTTCGAAGTTATATATGATGTTAATTCTTAATTTGCTAATATTAAAATTTAGTAATAATTATAATTATTATAACGGTTTCAAAATATGATATGTATAAATCTCATACAACGTACGTATCAGTCTTCAACTTCACTCTTTTTTTTATTTGATCAATTGAAAAACGCTGTTAATCAACGCCGTTAGGGAGATATATTGATATTTGACATTGATATTCATGCTGTCTCTCCCTTTTTCTCTCCTCCATCTTCAACTCCATCTAGATTTTTTCTTCCATCAAAACCAAAATTTCACCTCCTAAATTAATTAATTGATTAATTGACGCCATTTTCTTCTTGGAAAATTAATTAATTAATTAATTAATTAAGGGAGGAAAAGAGGGAAAAAAACCTGAAAAACCTAAAAGATTCTTCTTCCTCTTTTATCTCTCTCATCCTTTTCCATGGGGATCTCCTTCAAATCCTCCTCCCATTGCCATTTTCCTCTTCCATTTTGACACAAATTTCCCTCACAAACGCTTTCCCGGAAATTAGGGTTTTCTTCCTTAGTGATTTTGCTCATATTCAATTCGATTCCGTGTAACTTGATTCGATTTGATGGAGCCTCGAGTTGGGAATAAGTTTCGGCTTGGTCGGAAGATCGGCAGTGGCTCTTTTGGAGAGATCTACCTTGGTTTGCTTTCTTCTTCGTATTGTTTATAATCCCGTTGCTCTCATTGTAATTTTCCTGGTAATTTGAGTTTTTCCCCCTTTGTTTGAGCAGGTACTAATGTTCAAACCAACGAGGAGGTGGCAATTAAGCTTGTGAGTTTAGTTATCAAAAATTTCCCAGTATTTACTGATGGGTTTTCTTTCCTAGTTTCCTGATTTAATTATTGTTTTGGTCCAAGTTCTCATATTGGTCAGTTTTTTTGGTTATAGGAGTTTAATATGAGTTAAGTATTTGACTGGTTGATTTTTTTTCCATACTAGTGGTCATTGTGGAAATGGTATTACTGTTAGCTTCATTGTCTTGAATTGGTAAAAAGGCACTTCAGAGTTCATGATACCATAGACTGTAGTTGTATTTAATTTGAAGCATGTTGTCATTTGTTACAATATGGAACTTGCAGCTATGCAGATCCTCGGGACATTGGTGCAGTAATTAGCAATATGTGTGCATGATGCATATATTGTAGCTTTGTTTAGATTTCAATTCTGCAGTCTCCTAACTGAAATTAGTTACACTTCTTCTGAAGTAGCATTTGTCGGTACTTGTGGTTTTTAGACTGTCTCAGTGCCCAACTTTGTGTTATCAACCCTCTTCTCTTTTTTTCCCCCTCACATTGCAAAATTGGGTGCATAGTACTTGTGTGGGATATCATACCATCGGTCTCTTAACAAGTAATCATGTGCTTTGCAAGCACATCAGAGCTTTCTAATTGTCACCATTTTGGACGCTTTTGAATACATGCTTTTCTGTCAAATAGATTTTTTAGTTTGTTGTACTGCTGGGATGGTGCATCCTTTTGAACCAATAGTTCCTTGATATTTGCTCTTGTGAGTGCACCACAATGTTGAAATGGATTCATCATATGGAATGCTGCATGCGTGCTTATCGGCTTATGCAAAATACTTTGAGGAATCCACTGTTTTCTGCTAATCATGTGTAAGTTATCTAGTAAGCTGTAAGCACTCCCTTTCTTCAAGGCTCATATGTCCATAAATTGAGCTGCAAGTTCATTGCTGGTGCCTATATCCATTCAGGCCTTGTTCACTTATGCTGTAATGTTAAGCTATTAGCTGGAAGGAGCTATAAGAAGACATAAGATAGCTGTAAGAGGCCGTACGCTTTAAGCTTAACACTGCTTTTAAAGGCAAAAAGAACAAGCCCTAAGAGGCCCACATGTCCACTGCGTCAGCATTATAACTAAATACTTTAAGTGGGCTCCTTGTGGTAGTGTGGGAAGCTCCTTTGTTGTGGGTAGTTATGGTTTTAGAGCCTAACTGGGCCTAATGTGTGTGTGAAGCTAAGTGATATGAAGGTCAAAGTGATATGGAAGGAAGCAATCTCCTGAGTTGAGGTGTGGAACAAAGTGCTATATATGGGACCAACCTTTTGAATTTTGCCATCAGGTAAAGTGCTGCTTATGGTTGCTGCTGCTTGAATCCTTATAGTTAGTAAATGTGGTTGGAGGTGCCTTTTGAATATTTATGAGCTACCTTTAGAATCCACTTGTCTTGAATATATTTTCCCATAGTGAGGACATCATGTGAGGTTACATCCTACATGTGACAACCTGGAAATAACTAAAGAGGAAATGATTTGATAGCATTATTTAAATACAAGAGGTAACCCTTCTCTGAGAGCTCATTGCCCAATAAGTTCCACGATCAGAGTACTTTGTTTGCAGTAGGTTGAATGAGGGAAAGTTTGAATGGGCTGCTTCTTGTGAAGTTGCTCATGAGGTGTGTGAATGAGGATAAAGCATCTTGGAAATACCGGTGGTGGCTGTGGCCTGGTTTTTAGTTTGGAAAATAGCAACTGGTAAGTACCTGTGGTTGCGTGTAATAAACACAAGGAAAACAAGGTAAGAAATAGTACTAAGCAGATTTAATGATACTCCTAGTTACATCAAATTGCATCTTCCTTTTCAGGGTTATGTAATTATGTATCCTAGGAAGCTCTACAGTTACCCATTTTGATTTGGCATAGTACTTTAGTAGTGATCTTGTAAAGTTGCTTGGTAAGTATGTATACTTTTAAGTGATGGCAACACATGCTAGAAAGGTTTTTGGTAAATTGTGGTCTCAGTTGTGAATCCAGAAGGAATAAACTGCATTGGTTATAAAGTGACTACACATGGATTGCTGAGTAATCGGTGTGATAGGCATACCCCATATGTTAATAAGTTACAGTTGTTTAACTTTTAAATCTTTATTTTGTGTCTAGAATTCGGATATTTGCATTCTTGGGTTTACAAAATACATGAATTGACCATTATCATCAATAGTTAACCTTCTACGCTCCACGGCTTCACTTATGGTGACATTATCAAAATTCAGTATAGGTTTAGGAAATTGCCCTTCGATGCCCTTCAATGGTAGACCAAGTATTTAGTGAAATTAATGCTGCAAAATAGGTAGAGCGATGTACTATAAAAAAGTGTACGCGAGAGGCTGAGAGGCTGAAACTGCCTGATAGGAAGACCATTTAAAATGGTTACCTCAATTTCTAATATTTTGGGGAGAGTTTGGTTGGGGTTCTTCTGGTTTCTAAATGTGTTAGCTTTTAATTATTTATTTGTCAAGGAAGAGCAGGAGTGGGGAAGGAATCTATAGCCTGTCAGAGTGGGAGGCTATGATTTCAGAGTATGAAGGGAAAGGGTCCTTCATCAAGAGTAGACTAAGATGAAAGGCTTCTTTGAGGTGAACCTTCTTGATACTAGAAGATTAGGGATAGAGAACACATGGCTGTTTTTCTGTGGTTATAGCCCATAGGCCTCTCAACAACAACACAACAACGCCACCTTGCAGTGTGGTTTTTATGTGGTTATAGCCTATAGGCCTCTCATTAAGTCTTATTTACAGGCAACAAAATTATTTTTCAGCATGTGCGAGCTCCCTGTTTAGTGAGGTGAGGTATGCAGCAGATAAATTTTTCAATGATTGATTTATATAAAAAACTGTCTTTCAACAGGCATATTATTGTGCCCTCCCTAAATGGAGAAGTGCCTAGTTCCAAGGGCTATCGATTTGTGCCTAGTGGTGTTGTAGAGTGAGCACATATATATTCTTTCGTGTTTTGCTCCAGCAAGGTTAGTTAATTATGCTAATCATGTTTGAGATACCTCAGTGCTTCTTTTGCTCCCTTTCTGCGCACGTTGTGGAGAAGGTATGTCATTTAAGTGGCATTTTCTGTTCTGAGGTCTTGGAGTCTGAATGTTGTATTCTTTTGCGACCACCAGCACCTCACATTGTGGATCCCACCAAAGCTAGGTTGGGACGATTTAGATGTAGGCATCCTTACCCCCTTTGCGAGCATAGTAATTTTTTGGCTAACATCCTATTATTCCCATGCCTTGGGCATTTGTTTTGTTTCATTGGTGTTTGTTTTCTTTGGTTTTCTATTCCTATTTTACAATAACAAAACCTCAATTGGATTTGGATGAGTTTCACCGACTGGGCCTTGTTATCCTATATAAAACAATCGCCTGTAGTTAAGACTATATTTGCACAAGTGCTTCTCTAGGCCATTCTTTTAAGATGGAATTTTGAACCCCTTGGGATTTTTGCGAGATTTGTCCATATGTAGTATATAGAAGATAAAGTTCAGTGCTTTATTTGGTGTCGTATCTAGGAGATTTCTTGTGTTGTGTTCCCAATCATTCAATATTTGATAATATATATCCCTTTCCCTTCAGTATGTTTGTGTACATCATGACCTCCCATGCTTTGGCCTTGGTGGGGTTGGTTGGTTTTGGAGTCATTATTCATTGCACATTTGTTTTTTATTATTTTGTTTTTATCTTAGCTGTACCATTGCTACATTTGTGGATGATTGAGGACATTAAATATTCTTTGCTTGCTGAAATGCATCTGTTGGTATATTTGTCGTATGAGTTTGAAGTAAGTCTTCGGCTGATGATGGAGGATGATGTGTGAGCTAGCTGTTAGCTGGTGCTGCTGATTTTGCTTTTGTCTT
The DNA here is from genome assembly GCA_029747015.1 of Carnegiea gigantea. NCBI lineage: Eukaryota > Viridiplantae > Streptophyta > Magnoliopsida > Caryophyllales > Cactaceae > Carnegiea > Carnegiea gigantea. The sequence goes on from JAKOGI010000175.1 coordinate 31,830, forward strand.
ACGTATTCTTTAATAATAACAGGACAATTACGTGCCAAATTATGTTGCCTTTGCTTTGTTGAGTTTAGAAAACCTCTTTCTTTTAGTCCTGTTTTCTTATTAAACTGATTTTCTCAGGAAAATATGAAGACAAAGCATCCACAGTTGCTGTATGAATCGAAGTTATATAAAATTCTGCAAGGAGGAAGTAATGAACTAACCAGCTATGCTTGGGTTTATATTTTCTTTGCAGCCATCTTTCAATAACTAGCTTTGTGCTTGGAATAATCTGATATGATTCTTTTCGTTGATGCCAGCTGGAATCCCAAATGTAAGATGGTTTGGTGTTGAAGGAGATTATAATGTTCTTGTTATTGATTTGCTTGGGCCAAGCCTAGAAGATCTGTTCAACTTCTGCAGTAGAAAGTTCTCTTTGAAAACTGTCCTTATGCTTGCAGATCAGATGGTAAGTCCTCCTTTCTGTTTATCTTCTATAACTAGTTTTTGATTGGTTTGAACCTGTACTTAACTATCGGGACCTTGGCCAGATCAATCGAGTTGAATTCGTTCATTCGAAGTCGTTTTTGCATCGAGATATCAAGCCAGACAACTTCCTTATGGGATTAGGTCGGCGTGCAAATCAGGTTTGAGCGCCTTTTTCCTTTTGGGGTTTTTCTTTTTTTTCCCCTTGTTTTTGAGGGGCGGGGGGTTATTAATTGCACAATGACTTGTTTTTCCATTGTTGTTGCTGTACTCTCATGTCTCATACATTATTTAATGCCTTATAGGTCTACATGATTGATTTTGGTCTAGCGAAGAAGTATAGGGACAGTACAACACATCAGCATATTCCTTACAGGTGAGTGACATTTATAGTTAAGGAGTTACCTTAGTGCTATAATTGTTCCGTAATCAACAATTCGACATTGATGCGTCTTTTGTGTGTGAAAATATTTAGCCATGTTAAATGGGTGTGCTCCTTATTGCTGACTATGGTTGCTCTAATCATAGCAGCTTGTACCACTCAGACTATTTTGCTTCTTTATTGAGGACGAATGGTGGTTTTCAATTGTTATATGGATGTTCAATTGGCATGTGGATTAGTGGCTTAAACTCAGTTTTTATGGTGATGCTGAAATTCATAAGCTGAGAGTAGCTACAAAAGCAGCACTAACGATAATAGTCAGGGAGACAGGAGCAGAAACTCTTGATCAGACATGTTGTGGGCTGTCATTGCTTTGGTAGCACCTGTGACGTTCAATCCCATTGGGACCTAGAGAAGTTGCTGGTGTTATGGACAGGATCTTACATACTGATTTTCCACAAAAGAACTTTAGGATCTGATAAGCATTGAATCTGCCATTTTAAAAGTTATTATGACATGGTAATTTTGTAAATTGTTAGCAAATCCGTGATGCTTTACTATCCTTGACTTGTCACCAAGCCAGCCTACCAAACAGAGCATTCTTTATTAACTTGTTTGATATGCTTGTCTAAAATTCACTGGCTTTCTTTTTATGGTTCCTTTGACGAGTGGGCGCCACATTCATATGTGAGGGTGTCATTTTCATTGCTGCTCTTAGAAGATTCTCTGTAGCTTCTGTGCACCCCCCCCCCCAAAAAAAAAAAAAGAAGAAAGATGAGGAGAAAAAAAGGGTGCAGAACGGACACTTTTTTAGCGTCATTTTTAATCATACTTATTGAAGTAGACGATTCATCTTTGAAACTATACTTCCTTTTCTGCAGAGAGAACAAGAATTTGACTGGGACTGCTAGATATGCAAGTATGAACACTCATTTAGGCATTGGTATGAGTTCGGGACCCCTTTTTCCTTCTTCCTTTCTATTTACCTTTGCAGTTCCTCCCATTTAATTGTTGATTCGTTAAGTTCAAAAACCTTGAACATCTGACCAGTGTGTCGTCTCCCATGTTCTCTAGATTCTGTTTCTCAGATGTCTGTTTCATAGGCTGATCTGTAGGCTCTACGTTAAGAGACATTCGTCGGCTCATTTTAGCTCCTTGACTTAATTTCTCTTTACAGAACAAAGTCGGAGGGATGACTTAGAATCACTTGGCTATGTTCTTATGTATTTTTTGAGAGGGAGGTGAGCACTTGTATCCAGAGTATAATCTTTTATCTTCACCCACATAGTTACTTGGTATTGAGCCTCTATCTCTTCAGTCTTCCCTGGCAGGGTCTGAAAGCTGGGACCAAGAAACAGAAGTATGAGAAGATTAGTGAGAAAAAGGTCTCAACCTCCATTGAGGTAATTTTATTCGATGTATTCTGTTAAATATATTTTGCTGCTGTACGGGTGAAGTTGTATTGTTACTTACACCACTTCTTCAGGCTTTATGTCGAGGTTATCCAACCGAATTTGCATCTTACTTCCATTATTGCCGTTCACTGCGATTTGATGATAAGCCTGACTATGCCTATTTGAAAAGGATCTTCCGCGACCTCTTTATTCGTGAAGGTATAAGTAATTCCATTTGAACAGGGGCATGGCTCCTTTGGTGGCGCTATGCTTGATGCCTAAAATTTTTCCTCCAGGATTTCAGTTTGATTACGTGTTTGACTGGACCATTTTGAAATATCAGCAATCCCAGATTGTTGCTCCTGCTCCGCGTGCACTTGTAAGTGACTTAGTTTGTACCTTGTTTTGACAAACTCAATGTCGGATAGGTCAATTATTTATGTGCCTGTTCAACATTTTTAGGGTGCTGGACCAAGCACAGGGTTGCCTCACGCTTCCAATGACAGACTAGGTAATCTTTTACTTTCTTGACTTGGCAATCCAGCCATGTATATTTCATTTGACCACCTGTTATTATGATGTTCTTGGTGTACTCCTAGACCAATACCCTAAGTTCCCCAGTGCGGGGGGATACATTTTTTCATCCCTTCTTTGTGGGGCTTCTGTATTCTTCCCCCCCCCCCCCCCTTTTTTGGGGGGGTGGGATTTCGGATTTAATGTAGCCTTAACTCTGAGATGTAGACAGTCGTTTCTGTGTGAATGCACTTGTAAAAAGCATTGGCTGCCTATTAGTCCACAAATAGAAATAGAGGACCGCTTAGTGAGGCAATATGCCTATGTTTTCTGACGTTGACTTATAATTGTTGCATCAATTTATCGATTTGTATGACACCTGTAGGTGTTGAGGACCTAAGACCTTCTGGTCTGCTTTCAGGAGATGCATCTCGTAGGAGAGGAGGGAGCGCACCTAAGCAGAAGAGCCCTGTGGGAAATGATGCAGCTAAAGATCCTATGGTAAGCATGCATTGAGTCATTCCATGTTGTTGCAAGTAATGTTATTATCACTGTTTGTTATCTAATGGGACTACTTTGTGGGTAATGCTTTTTACTTTTTGATCTCCTGCCATGGTATTTCATGTTGGGAGGTTGGTGCTGTTGCATTTCAAAATAGACTTCTCCTATGGCAAACATCCAACTGATGCTTTCTAAGAAAAAGTGTACTCATCGCTGCACATGTATGATGATAATTGAAGCACCCTAAATTGTAGATGATTATGAAAGCCCTGCGAAACATAGGCTTGATGCCAGATATTTCAATAATGAATTAATGAAAAAATCCAAGGAACTAATATTATTCAGCTTTATGATCTATTGAATTGTGAACCCTATGCTATGAGAGGCTTTTCATACATGCTGTGAATTGTTTGTTGAAGCTACTGCTCACTGCACCTCCCTCCCCCCCCCCCCCCAAAAAAAAGAGAAAAAAACGAAAGAAAGAGAGAGTTGAAACTACTTGTGGGATCCTGACCAGTTGATGGTATTACTAAGCTATTGTTGGACAAATATTTCCTTGTGGTGCATAATATTAATTGGAGAGAATATTAGTCGCACAACACAATCCAAGCCAGTGAACAATGGGATTTGATTTGATTTACTTGGGATGCATGCAATTGAGCTTTTCCCCAGTATATGTGAAGAATTATTAGGGCATAACATGCTTGGCACTGAAAAGATGGATGCTAGTTTCAGTCTTGTGGATCATTACGGTAATGGCTTCCTCCTCCTTCTGGATGGTTTTCCTGCAGCTATCTAGTTCCAATATGCTTAAAACAAGCACCTCAGGAAGGCGTCCTGTGGGATCAAGCAGTCGCGATGCTGTGTTTGGTGTCAATGAAGCTGATGGGGGCCGCTGTACAGGAGCAGGGGACCCTGCTCTCCAGAAGGTATCAAGTGGCCACCGGAGTTCGCCACTTGTGTCATCGGAGCAGCCACGCGCATTCTCTGCTAGGGTAACGTCGAATGATCACAATCTTGAATCTACCATCAAGAAAATTGAGGGCCTTAATGTCAGCAATGAAGATAGGGTGCAGTGAAAAAGTGCAAGCATACTCTTCATAGACCTCCTCCTCCCCCATGTAAATCCTTTGAGAAAGAAAAGTTCATTTACTATGGAGCTCGGGTGTTCTTTCCTTTTTTTTTAAAAAAAAAACTTTTTTTTTATGGTACTGTATGGATTGTTCTTTTCCCACATCTTAATTTGTTTATTCAGGAAGGGCGACAAGATTTGCGAAGAGCATGAAAACAGGGAGAGGCAACTCCTATAGAAAAACAACTGTAAAGAAGTTTTAACGAAAGCCCCGCTTTGCAGAGGCTGATAGCAAATCTTTGTGCTTTAGGTTCGAAACAACAACTAACTCTTCTCAGTGTGAGTTTCACTTGTGTGGATCTGGCTGAATTAGGTCGAAACATTGTTGCCATTGAATCGGTTTATTTTAAAAACAATGAGTTATGGAAGGGTGGTGGTGATCTTTGCAAGTAATCTTCAATTCATGCTTGTACTGAAAATATTAAAGCTCTTGATGATAGTGCAAACACATACATTTAGAGCAATGCTGGATTTAGAAAATTTATTTGTAGGTTTTCTACTTTTAAGTTTAATGGAATTTGATTATCATCAATTATTTGTTTGGGGTGTTCTTCGAAAAAATTTTAAAGATTTTTATACAGAACCCCCCCCCCAAAAAAAAACCTGCTAATAGGTACCTGGGATTTCCATACCAAACAAATGTACCATCGTTGCTTGAGAGTCGAAAGCCCAAACTAAAGAGAGGGTTTAATGTCACAATATTATCTTATAAATTGCATAATCACGAAGAGATTAATTTCTTTAATTCTTAGTTTAAAAATCAATAGACTGCTTTTTGCGGAAAGCAGTATACACTTATATAAGTTATATAAATGACATTTTATCTTTATTTACTATAAAGACGGCTAAAGACGTTGCTCAAAATTGGATTTTTTTGGCATGAAGAAAGTGGACATGAAATGATAGGTTGTCTTGACGGTAACGTAGGCCATCAAGGTTGACACATATCAACCTCGGTATATATGTTTCTTTTTCCCGATAACCAAAAGGTGCGTAAGTACCGCAATGATGGTAAGGTATCAACATAAAACAGAATGGGTGGAGCAAGTGGCGGGCACATGACGCAGGCGACATCGCAATGACTTTGCATGTCGACCCTCATCAAGCCCCAATGATTCTGTTTCGTACATGGTTGTATTTATAACGTGTTGAAAAGCCAATAAAATTGGGCTGCCGAACGTATTGGCATGTTCCTGAAGAGAAAACTGTTGATCTCAAAATTATGATATTTTATATTTTTCGTTATCTAATATTTACTCATAATAAATTAGTTAATTATATTTTTAA
>JAKOGI010000175.1:42500-187500 GCA_029747015.1 Carnegiea gigantea
TTGTTGTTAACCACCTATTTGAATACCCTAATTTCGTTAGCCCATGTTTTTTCCCCCCCTCTCTAAATACTATTTATATCTCTAGGATCAACATGACATAATTAAAAGCAACTAAATGAACGTTTTGAATTCTACAATTTATGACGAAAGGAAATATGAAAGTAGCTATTCCTATGCCCAACTGTTGACTTGTTGGTGGTCTTGTAACGCGGGCTTTGTTAGTGCTCAAGAGCAATTATTGACTCATGAGATGGTCTTATAATTTGGGGCTCGTTACTGGTTAAGAGTAGCAGTAACTACTTGTTAGTAGTTACTTAGAAGTGATACGATCAAGTGGTTCAAAGCAGTATACAGCGGTTTAACATTGAACATTAGCAATTTAGAGCAATTAGGAGTTACTGGTGGTTTCAAAATGTTGAAACGAACATGCTCTCATTACACAGGACGAACCTCTTTCTTACTGAGTTACGCCAACTTGATCATTTATACAACCTTTTGGTTTTTTTTTGGGGGGGGGGGGGGGGGGGATGACACCAGAATACAGTGCTAGCAGATTGATGTACTATTTAGACCATTAATACAAGTCATAAGCATAGTTTTGACTGACAATTTAAGCAGTACTACCCACTGCCTAGTTTAATATGACAAGCTACAGGATGCAGATCCAATGCACATGTCACTAAATGTGGATTCTAAATTCAACAAGGAGTATCTTAACCAGATCCTTGTCAGTCACACAGTCCATGTTAATTAGGCCTCCCAATATCTCCAACGTTTCATCAAATCACTGTTAAATACTAACCATTTCTCAGATAATGTGGTGCATTTTAGAGTAGCAAATCCTTTTTTAGAAAGGCAAACCAAGAAAATATAGTAACATTTAGGAAATTATAATAAATTATCATATATGATAGCTACTCGAGACTATTATATAATCTGTAGTCAATCCCGCCTAGAAACCCCCCAAAAAAAAAAAACACTTTGAGAGGGAAATTACACCATGAATTACTACAATTAGATGATACCTCTATAAACATTCATAAATCCATACATCAAACAGCACTAGAAAGACATAGATTTAGATAAGAGGATACATTACAATCTAAAGTTAATTATAAGGATCTTGATCATAATTTATGAATGAAAACAACAAAATTGCAAAACAAGCAAAGTAAAAGGGGAAAAAGGAAAAAGTGGGGGTGGTTTTTTTTAAAAAAAACAAAAAAAAAAAAAGAAAAGGGGGAGAAATCATCACCACCAACCATGGACAACTTGAGAGCAAGTGTGTTTGATCCACCTAAAGCTCTTACTAAGAGAGCCCTTCATCTTGCCTTCAACAGCATAAACTTTATAGCTAGCAACCCTTTTTTTCCTCTGAATTTCTGGGTCATTTAAGCTCCACCCTTTTGATGAATTTGAATTTGAAGAAGACCCACCTCCTCTGTTTTTCTTAGAATTCTTGGTTTTAGTACTGGGCTTGGAATCTTTGGTTAAAGGTTGGGGATGAACTTGCATGTAATTAGAAGCATGAGAAGTGCTAAATGATCTGAGATCTTTCATGTTTGAAGGTGGGTTCTGGGTGTGATTTTGATTCTCAATTTGCATTCTGCCTTCTCTACATGACATGGATCTGAAGTTGAAGTTCTCCATTCTAATGCTCTGTTTCTTGTGGAAAACAGGGGAAAGTAGAAGAGAAGAGTAGATGGGTATCTTTTTAAAGGAGGCAAAGATGGAATGGGACGTAAAGGAGGAGAAATGGGTTTGTTTTGCTTTGCTTTGTGGGGTTGTTTTGGTGGGGGATACGGAGGGATTTGTGTATTAATTATGATGGATCATCATATATTAGGAATACTTCGTTTTTGCTGGCTCTATTTATTAGATTATTTATTTTGGAAGCTAGTACATTGGGTTTTTTTTTTTGGGGGGGGGGGGGGAGGGGTTTCTTTGGTATGTAATCAAAAGCTCTACATTAATAACACCTCATAAATTTTAGATAAAACCGTCTTAAATAAGAGTTATAAAAGCCAACACAGGTTACTTCAAGTGGTTTGACACTTGCTCCTTTTAGATAAGGTTTTGGATACGAGTATTGTGAATTGAGAAAATTTATAATCGGAGAGCTCTACCCTAATTGAGTCAACAGTAGTTTGAATTGAGGGAAATGGCCAATTCAAAACCAAAAAAATAAGAGTTATAATAAGATAGACGTATTTAGAGATGAGTTTTAGGGAATATTATCTATATATACAAGAGTAAAGATTTTGTATAAATAAAAAGAAACTTCTGTACCCTTAACATCTTCTAAATAATCTTGTTTGCATAATCTTTAAAGAAAGAAATACAACTTTATGCCATGCTCGAAAATTTCACTCTAACTGCACAAAATTTTCAAAATCAAACTACACATTAACTTTGAGCTGTATCAAATTTTTTTATTTTTTAATTGAAATGGAGTACTTTATTTTTCTTTTTCTTTTTGGTGTATAAAAAAGCCTAAGGTTGTTACAAATAATATTTTAAGTCAATCTTTAGTAATTTTTTCTTTTTAAATCTAGTAATATTTAAAAAAGAAATTACCAACTGTGTTATCTACAACACGTGCAAACAGTTTTTTAGGTACAATAATTCTACCATTTTTTGAACCCCCCCCCCCCCAAAAAAAAAAACCACCGTATTGAAGGGCATAAATTTTTTTAAGGGCATTAATTTTACATTTTCTTTCTTTAATGTGGTAATTTATATATCATAAATTATTCATAAATGGTTTTCTATTCATAGTTTTAATCAATTATGAGCTGTATTTATAATGAGATAGTTTTCACATTATGAAAATATTGTGAGTGTATAGCTCTATAATTTGGAATTGGGTACATCTACATTGTACAAAACAAACCTTTATGACTTATATATATATATATATATATATATATATATATATATATATATATATATATATATATATATATATATATATATATATATTGTTACACTCTTTTGTCGACTAACCCCCCTCTTCTGGATCGTTTATCCATCTATTGGGACACCCTTCTTATTAATTTTTTTAATAAAAAAAACTTATTAACCCATTATTATTGGTTAATTGTTAATATAATAACAGCAATGGAAAAAATATTTACTATATGCACGAAAATAGTTGAAGTGTGAGATCACATACAAATATAATATGCTTGTATAAGGAGTTAATGGCTCGCTAATTTATTGCTTCTCCCATTCACACCAATCACACCTGTGATGCTGCATGGAACGAGAAGGGTGTTGTAGGAGCCACATGGCCTAGACATGTTAAATACAAGTCAAACTTTGACAACCTTTTTCGTCCTTTTTTGTAAAAATGATTTTAATTTGCTAGGTTTATGAAAGTAATCAATATACTTAATGAGTGCGAAAAAGGCATGATAAATACAATGATATATTGTAGGTCTAAAGTTAATTGAATTGATATGTTATGACTGGGTTGAACGATGTGTGGGGTACCCATTGGATCAAGAAGATTGGTCCGTTTAAACTAGGGTTAATAAAAGGTCGGTCAATAATGGACCAAGTCAATAGTAGGCCGGCCCATTAAAACATATTAACAAGTCGGACTAGATTAGTTTATTAACGGTCCATTTAGTTGTCCGTTTCTTTTTCAACTTACTTTTACACTAATTTACATGTTGCAATTAGCGGCTTATTTCCAACACTTTATACATAACAATAACTATTATACATTTTTTTTTGTAAGATTATTCTATTTTAAATCGGGTCAAAAGTAGGTATGCCCCCCTCCCACTCATTTATTTACATAAAACGTCCAACTCGACCCAAGTTATTAACAGGTCGGCCATGACCTAACCTGGCCCGATCTATTGCCCACCGCTGGTTATGACAAATTTAACACTTAATTGAATGTGACCTGTAATATAAGCTTAGTATAATTTGACATAGAGAACGTATTCTAGCTCCGTTGAATTGACATGTTACTAACGTAACTCTTGAGCTAAAATGTTGTGGCTGGTGATTTCCATTCATGGTACTATACGTATCAAATTTTCCTGCATTTATTTTGATGGTGATCTTTACTTGTTATGGTACATAGCTATAGATAATTAGTCAATTGGAATAGAAACTAATATTGATATTGATGGAATGGATTATTAACTGCCTATTCAGTTTAGAACTAACCAAATAGTAAATTTAACTTACATTTACAGAATTTATTGAGGATAAATATCAAATTTATTATTTTAAATTGGATATGTTAGTAACCGAGAAAATTATGCGACCTCAGTAAAAAAAAATAAAATGAAATTCAGAAAATCCTTTATACATTTTTCTTCAGAGATTCATGCATACATTTATGCAAATTTTAAATTTTTCCACCACTGCTACTGAAGTTTCTCTGCCTACGGTTACAGGGGGAAAATTCCTCCGTATGAATCTCCTCAGAACTCGCAAAAATAAGACCCACGACTGGGTCGAACGACAAAATAGCCCACCTCACACAGAAGTCAAGGGAATAAGACTGCTCATTTTCATGTGACTTCCCTCAGCTCAAGCTCAATTCAACGCAGGAGTTGACTAGCCACCGGGGGGGGGGGGGAGATGGAAGCATTGATTCGGACCCTTTCGATTCATTCCTCGTGCAACATCAACTGTGAATCAAAAGCACAGCAGAAGACAGACCAGAAGAGTGGAGGAGGGGGGAGGAGGACAGAAGCTACATCTAAACTAGTCCTAACTACAGAACAAGGACCTGCCCACCAGCAAACTAAAAATCACATACCCAAAAACCTTGAGATATGGATCAGGCAGAGCCCCCATTTAAGTTCCAATTTGTGAAGATGTTTGACATTTCATTCAAATAAGCTGATAACTAAAAGGACGAGGAAGTGGGTTGGAAAAAAAAAACAAAAAAGAACTTGTCAATATCGAACTTTCTTCAACAGAGACCACAAAAGGGAAGGGGAACTTATCAGATGAGATCAGCAACGTTTGCGGGCAGCTCCTCAATTACTACGTTGTAGAACTTCTGAATATCATAGAGCATTCTCTCATCATCATTAGTCACAAAATTGATAGCCACACCCTTTCTCCCAAACCGACCACTTCGTCCAATACGGTGGAGGTAGTTCTCTGGCTGGGTGGGGAGATCATAGTTTATGACAAGTGAGACCTGCTGCACATCAATCCCACGAGCCAAAAGATCGGTTGTAATAAGAACACGGGATGACCCAGAACGGAACTCCCGCATAATAATATCCCTCGTGTTCTGGTCCATGTCTCCGTGGGTGGCAGAGACAGTGTGGTCACGGCTTCGCATCTTGTCAGTGAGCCAGTCCACTTTGCGTCTAGTGTTGACAAAGATAACACTTTGAGTGATAGCTAGGGTTTCATAAAGATCGCAAAGGGTTTCAAGCTTCCACTCTTCCTTGTCCACATTGACATAGAATTGCTTGATACCCTCCAAGGTAAGCTCATCGCGCTTCACCAAGATTCTAACAGGTTTGTTCATGAACTTTCTAGTAATTTCCAATGCTTCAGGCGGCATTGTTGCAGAGAAGACTCCAATCTGAATCTTAGGTGGCAGCAGTTGGAATATGTCATAGATCTGCAACAAAAGTAAAAGGGTAAGCACATAGAAAAAGTTTTCACATTAAGTGCTGATCATACATCTGCTCATAAGGGAAAGCTATGAAGCCAATGCAAGCGAATAAAGAAGAAATGCCTTAAACTAGAGAGACCTACAGAAGTGAGAGCATAAGCAAAGGGAACCATTCTAGGTCCCTACCGGAAGAATTAGTTCATACCAGAAAGAGTAATTTGGATAGGGTAAGTCAAGAGCAATATACGAGATAGCTACCTGGTCTTTGAAACCTCGCGAAAGCATCTCATCAGCTTCATCCAACACAAACATCCGGATGTTGTCAGCACGAAGGGATTGCCTCCGCAACATGTCAAAAACACGACCAGGGGTACCAACAACAACGTGCACACCACTTTGAAGGATGCGTTGATCCTCACGGACACTTGTTCCACCAACACAGGCATGGACCTTCACCCCAAGATAGTCACCAAGAGCTCGCATAACCTTCTCGATTTGTTGTGCAAGCTCTCTAGTGGGTGCCAACACCAATGCTTGGCACTGGACTAAACTATAGTCAAGCTGTTGCAAAACACCAGAACAGAAGGTTGCTGTTTTCCCAGTTCCAGATTGAGCCTGTTGGATAACATCAAGACCCTTGCAAAATGGAACTATTCCTCTTTGTTGAATAGCTGAAGGTTTCTCAAAACCTGAATAAGCACAAAGATTCCATCACGAAGAAATCATTATGTGGAAGAGAGAATTGAACAGAGCTGCCGCACAAATTACAGGGTCTTAAAGGTTATCTAGGATCACTTTGCACAAAGATTGATGCACAGGATGACAACATGGTTAACAGGTAGCATTCTCCAAACTGAGTGCACACATGAATGAGAGGGAGGGGTAGAGAGGAACAAGATAGATGTAAAAGAGAAGATCGTACATATCAACTTAATGAAATGACACATATGACATATATGTGCATATTAGCAACCCCCAACATCAGTCATAGAAAACTTCACTGCGGGTTTTATGCAACAATTTAGAACTTGTGCCAGTCATGATTACCATATGCATAGATTCCTCTCAAGAGATTCTCTTGTAAACCCATGGCATCAAAACTATCATAAACCTCATCGTATGTGGTGAAGAAGTCATCCCCATCAGCAGAAAGCCTATAAAATCAAAACACAAAAGGGTCAACTTCATGTCACAAATAACTGGAAAAAACATTGTAGGATTTCCCCATCAAATCATAGAATCAAAGAATATTCATGGGGGAATAGCTACCAAGGATTCTTACAATTCATTCATTTTCGAATCAAACTGACGAGTGTCATACTGTGATCCTTCCGGTGCAGCAGCCATGACTGAGAAAAGAAGCAACAGAAAATTTTCTTTTAAAGAAGATAAACATCAACCAGGTAGGTCATCCAATCATAGACACAGATATTGCCACACAACGCACTTGTACAAACAACTAAACCATCAATATTTCCCAAAGCTTGAATTCCTTTAGGAGCTTTTCAACCTAAAGATGGAAATGGAATTCATGTCCTAAGGTGATCAAGGGATTGAAAAAGGCATTAATCACACAATATGAAAAGGTTAAAAATGACAGAAAAAACAAATGTCACAGAATAGCCAAACTTGCTAACCACAATGAAAGGAGCACAAGCATTAAATTCTGTGTCTATGTTTGGAGGAAACAATGAAATTGGGCAGAGGTATCTGATGTTTTCAAAATCACCAGACACCACTTATCCCTTTCCTCCTAAGTTTGAAGTCTGAGACATTTAAAATCAAAACAAACGGCCAAAAGCAACCCAGTCAAAAAATTGCAAAGTCTTTCCTCAAAATGAAAAACTAAATCCACTTAGCAAAGTATACCTTTAAAATCAAAACAAAGGCCACAGCCCTTTTCCCGTGACATCAGACAATCAAGAAAACTTTAAGTAGGGGAGGGGGAAAAACTAACACATGGATGAAAATTTTCAACAGCAGAATTGCAGAAATCTGTATTTATTGCATTATAGTGTCTCTGAACCACACTCAAATATTCCCCAATACACAGCCCCACTTGAACCTTAATTGCACCAAGGAACCTCAAACAGAGCAAGAGCAACAACTCAAGCCTTAGTCGAAAGTTCATGTGAACCACCAATAAGTTCCTCACAATATTTAGAGATTATAAACAGTTCTTTTTTAATGGGCAAACACAAATCATGTTGAAAAAATTTTCTTTCTTAAGTAAAAATCGCATCAAAAACTGTTGTTAGGAACTTTACTCCTCTATTCTGACATGGGACAAGCAACTACAAAAGCAAGCAAATTCACCAAGCACTGATCAAAAGATTTCCACTTTTCCAGCCATGAATCCACCAAACCCTCCCCCCTAAAAAACCCAGGGAAAAAATCCCAGCTTTCTTATACCCCACTACAAATTATGAACAAAACAAGATCAAATTTTGACTAACCCAAATCATAATCGCAGGAAAGCACAAAATCCAGAACACAAATACAAAGATACAACATGAAAGAAAAGACAACGGGAATCCAGGTAAGAGAGTGAAGGGGAAACCTGAAGAGCCGAAAAAAGAGCAGGAGTACAGGACGATAGATCGTGGAGAAAGAGAACGAGGAGAGAGACACAGAGAGGAGTGGGTTTTGGAAAGAGAATTAGGGTTCCCCAAGGGGTCGGATCTACAGGTGGCGGCAAAAAGTTGGGGGCACTGAACAACAAATGAGAGACAGAAGAGGAGAAATATGCGGTTGTTAGTGCTGCCCACCGCCCTTGACCTAGCTACTTTGGCTCGGCTGTATATGTTACCCAGATCGAACCGAACCAAACCGGATATGCTCCAACCGGTTCGGCACTGTCAACCCCTGTCTTGGATTCTTCTTTCAATTTTAATGGAAATGTAAACTTTTCACCCCTTTAACGGAAAATTTGGACGAATATAATCACAAGTTTAAAGTTGATTATCAACGGTCTGTGCTTTTAGGGCATGTTTGGTAAGAAAAAGTAAAATGAAATGGGATCAGAACTTAAATTTGGGGGGTTGGATATGAAACTTAACTCCTAAATTCAGTTGTTTAATGAAAATTGGAATGGAATCATATTCCAGACTTTCAGTCCTTACTGTTTGGTGAGTAGTTATGAAATGGAATCAAATTTATTCTTATTTTTAAAATATTATATGCAATTATAAGTTATTAGTTTAATTTTTATTATTTTTTCTTAAATAATTCTTTAATAATTTACCATTAAAAAAAAATCAAACCCAGCCGCAATATCATCAAGTTCTGTAGTTGGGTACCAATTCACATCAAGCCTCAAATATTGATAATGCCAAATTGACCATAAAATTAAAACTTTTATAATTCAATTTGGACTTATTTGCCAACTTCATCCAATAGACTGAATTTTACATCCAACTATTCATTTTTCCCATAAAGTAGCTCTTTCTCTCTCTTCCTCCCTTCCATTATCATTCTTTACTGCTCCATAATCTGGAATTCTAAATTCATGTTCATTCTTTGCTCCATCTTCATTGCTTGCTTCTTGGAAAGCCCAAAAATCTAACTCCATCTTCTTTGTTTTGCTCCCTCCAAAACCCAGAAGTTTGCCCCCCCCCCCCAAAACCCAGACTCTAACCACTTCAACGACCTCAACTCCAACCCACCAAGGATCCTCCATCGGTGGCGGTGATGGGATTGACATCGAGGGTATGGGCTTCAACAAGCAGCAATGCTTGGCTATGGAACAATGTTTCTCTCTGCCCCTCCCTACATCTGCGAAGAACACTTAAATCATGGGTAGAAATCATTTTTTGAGGTTTTTTTTTCAAAAAATAAGTTGATCCCTTGGGGATGAGGACTTGAAACCCCCCAAGTGAGGGAGGGTTCTAGTTCCTTGATTTGTGGAGGGACTTAAAACCTCCAGATTTCAAGTTCTATATCCAAAAAGGTCTCACCAAACACAAGGTAAGGAACTTGAAATCTAAAAGTTCCAAGTTCCATTCTTTTTCTTCTCACCAAACAGCCTCTTAATATAACTGATGTTTTTATACCAACATTGAGTTGGATGATGTTGGGCTTGATGGAGTGGAGCACTAACATAGAAGGTGAAGCTATGAATTACATGTGACAATTTTATAAGGATATACAATTACACATGTTTAATATGAACTTTCATTGTTGAATTAACTACCGTCTAACTAGATGTTGGTAGGAAAAAGTTAAGTATGGTCAAAGTTATAGATTGTTGATAGCCAGCTTTAAAATTCGGATTATTTCGACAGAATTCCTATGGTAAATATTATTAAAATTCAAAAATTCTTTTTTCGGTACCGAGCGAGCGTAGCTCCCTTAGTATTGGTAGTTTTGACCCCTGCCCCTAAGCAACTTGCTTTTCTTGCATAAGGGCTTCTTGCTTGACTCGATGGTGCGGTATCCCCATTCTCCTGTTCGGTTGTTTAGCCACCTCTATTTGGTTCCTAATGATGGGAATTAATGTTCGTGGAAGGTCTTGAAGTCTTACATTGCTTTCCGATAAGGATCTCAAGTAGAGATAAGTGTCCTTCAAGGACTTGGAAGAATATTTCAATCAACTGGGCAAAAAAATAAATAACTAAATGAAGGAACATAGTTTATTTTTAGGAAAATGCTGCTTTTACGTTTGCATAAATTGCTATTCCATTCAATTTTTTTAAAAATTGAAATAATGAAAATTAAGGGCTTGCGTATTTCAGTTTTTGATAAGACAGAAGAAAATCCTACCGCATAATGCTAATTGTTCTATGAATTTTTTAAGAGCTATCTAATGCGTCTATATTTTTTAAAAATTTATTGAGAGTGCAATTTGTGAAAATAATAAGTATATGTTATGGAAAAAGCTTATGAATTTATTTTCTCCCTTGTTTCACCCTTCCTTAAAACATATATAGGAAAAAGTCCATGTTTTTAGTGATCTCTATAGGCCTACTGATGTTCCCTACATACACACAAAAATATGGAGTTTGGGACATAATATTGTCAAAATTCAATTCGTGAATTGAGAATAGACAATGGAATAGGACATGTCTTTACCAATAAGAGCACAATCAGAATTAAGTTGTCAGTATCTTTTCTTGTATTTATTAGACACATTGTGCAAAATAATAATAACAAAGGGCAATAAGATGTGTTATTCTTTTTTTTTTTTGTGTGTAGTTGATGTAATTTTATTTTTCCTCAATTATTTGTATATCCTTTAGGTTTAAAAAGTAGATTACAACTTCCGCTATATTCTTTTTTTTTTTTGTTCAAATGAGTCACGAAGACAGTACGATATAATCGGGGAGGGGCAATCGAGTTTTAGATCTAATGTACTCAAGACCTCAATCTTAACCAAGATCTCATTGGTGCTCCCATTATATTCTTGTTTTCTTTTATAGGTCCTTATCGAATACCAATTTCTTTTTTAGGTCCAGCAATGGCTCTTTTTCCTACTATAAATTCTTCTTGGACAGTGATTCTAACTTTAGGTCCTTATTGATCAGTAATTGAAGACAGTAGGCCCTTGCAAAGTACTTAACTCCTACTAATAGAGTTCAACAAAGTGGTCCAAACTTACCATCCAAACAAAAATATTTTTTGTGAAACAGTTTGTCATTAATGAATTTCATATAACATGTTACGAGAAAAAGTACATCTATAATGAATTTTGATTAACAAATCGTAATCTAGTATTTATTACAAATTCGATTCTCTAATAGGCATAAAGTTAAAAGGTTATAATTGATAACACTCAACTTCAAACTTTAACATTAAAATTTAAAATTCATTTATACTCTCATGGAGATTGGTGGTGGGAGAGGTTATCATGAATCCTCCATGCAACAGTTTTGGTAGTAAATTCACCATTTCCGGTGAAACTCCAGCAAAAAGAACAATGTATGTCTAAAACAAAATTTGGTACGAAAAATACTTTATGGACCCAAAATTTGTACGGATATTGATGCTACTATCCACCCAATGCCTTTTTGGAAAAATTTCTGGTTGCGAAGTATACACTTCCACACCACATCAGTTCGATTGTTTAGTTTGACAAGTAAGGAAACAATCTAATTCTCTATACCTAGCCTGCAACTGTTTTATCCAAAAATTATCCGATGATGATAGAAATTTGTAAGATGGTTTGGGTAAAAAGTCATATTGAGAACTCCTACTTTAGGCAGGTTTAGTCGTTTAGACCATGATACTTTTTAAGACAGTATATCTTATCCAAGGCCACAATTGGTAAATCCTACAGCAACGTATATGTTTGGTCACCAAAATTTTAATTCCTTAGTTTTTTATTGCAATCGAAATTATTTTTATATTTTATTTGGTTTTTTGTGTTTGTGCAGGAATAATGATTTGATGAAATATTGAGGTAATTGACTTAGCATGCGAGACTAATTGGAGCTAATTTTGGAAAGCTGTAACAAAGTAAAAAATGCAAATCAAATGGAATTCCTAAAAATTTTCTAATTATAATGACTTTTCTTTTTTATGATAAGAAAAAAGAATAATTCATTAATGAAAAGCCATATGACATATACAATGAATATTTCATAACAAAAGTAAATCTAAAAGATCAAATTGAATAATTCTCTCCAGAAAGCTAATGGTAAATATACTGTCGACCAGCTTTGAACTTGTAGTAGTATTCTTACCACCAACCGCATTTTTTAATGTCAATGCATCTTTTCCGACTATCGGCAAGCTATAGTATAACTTCATGGAGTCGATGTCTAATTAGCATGGTAGATTTCAATTGAAAAGAAGATCTTCATAGTAAAACCACATGAAATTCTATTGTTTATGTAATAGCCCGACTCTAAACCATATTTATTTATTTAAATCATGTTTATTTGTTTAATTAATTATGGTTATTTATTTAATTGGTCATAGTTCCCAAATCCAGCGGAAGCGGGACCCACACTGGAAGGTGTTATGTTGTTTGTTGTATTTAATTGGTCATAGTTATTTATTTAACCAAATCATGTTTATTAATTCAATTGCACCCAATTTATTTATTTAAAGAATTCCATTATGTTATTTAAATTTTCCACCTTCATTTATCGTATTTAATCATCCCGGTTAGGAGATATTTCATTTTGGGTTTCACTTTGCAATTCAAGTTTCATTGATTATCAATTCAAGTTTCGTTGATTGATTAAATATCGGGTGAATCGATATTAGGTCTCGGTAAGCATGGTTTAGCAATTATTTATTTTCTTAACGTTGGAAAAATTTAATTCCGAGCCCCATAAATTTTTTAATGCAACTTTGAATTATTTTGAGCCCAAAACCAACCATTTAAGCCTAAAACCAGCAAGGCCCAAGTTACTTGTCAATTTATTTCCACTAATAGCTATACTTTGTGATTAATTTTAATTGGCAAAAAGGTACTTTATGACTCCAAATTTTCAGCCATACTTAGGCTAACATCTAACCAAGTGACTCATCAAAAGTTCACAAAAACAAAATGAAGAGATAAGCTATCACTTGCTCTCTCTCTCCCCCCTACACTAGTGCTGCCAGAATAGGAGCAACAGCTACTGCCCCTTGTGTCGCCATTTTTTGTGGTTTCCGGCCACCTCCTGACTGCCCTGACTTCCCCTTGCTGCCAACTATCATGTCCAACCACCAAGATCACTCAAAACAGCCCCATCCTCCCTCTAATTCAAGCCTAAAGTAAAGTATATCCCAAACCCTAACTTATTTTATCTTGAATTTTATGGTTGTTTATTTATGGGCATTGTTTGGATGATCAAATTGATAATTATTATGCAATTTTTATTGAGTTTGGAGATGTTTGGATGGGTATTTGATCAAGAACATGATCAAGTAACTTGAAATTAAGCAAGTATGAGTTTGAACTTGTTTATGTATCTTATTGTGATTTGTGTTATAAATTATGAAAAATATGATGTTAGATGATTATTTTGACGCCAATTATGGTTATTAGGATGTTCCTTGAATGAGCAAGAATTAGGGTTTTCATGATCATGCTTGATTTAATTGAGTTTTTGTATGAAATATTTTCATTTGGATCACATGAGGTGATTTATGATGTTGGATATGTTATTGGATTGAAAATAAATCTTGGATGATTATGAAGTAAAAATTATAGATTATGGCTGTCTAAAGTGATCTTAAGGGTCATCCCATGATTTGGTAATTTCAACAAGTGATTTTAGAGGGTAATTATGTGAAAAAGAAGGGTAATAAAGTAGGTAGCAAACTGTAAAGGGCCCAAAAAAGGGGTTTGTTTTGGAAAAAGCTGGTAATTCGTGACTTGTCAAAAAATTATGAATTTTGGTGGGGAGCTAGATTAATGAGTTATATTCAAATAGCTTTTGAATCACCTCAGTGCGAGTTCTGTGGACAAGGTCATGGCTGTTTGCTAGAATTGCGCAGGTTCAATCAAAATTAATACACTTGTGTTCTAACCTCATTTTGGGACCCTATTGTAGGAATCATGTTTTATGTTGTAAATGAAAATTTTTAGAGACTTTTTATTCTTTTCATATTGGAGTTTTAGATTTCCATTTGAAGTCAAAGGTGAAAGTTATGAATTCTGAAAATTGTACTATAGATTGTCCATATTATTTTCGAATTTTCTATAAGATTTCATGAATTTTGGTCGAGTATTTTGGAGTTTGGTGATTTTTAAAAGCATTTTGAGTAATTGTGTAAAGAGCAATAATAAAGATTCAGTGAGATTAATCATGCTCTCATTTTGTGTATTTTGGGTTAAGTGAGCTCATTTAAGGAGGAAATGAATATTCATGAACTTTCATGGAGTTTTTAGCTTGATTAATAAGAAAGAAGAAGATAAGTATACCATTTGGGAGCTTGTTTATGAGTTTGAATTAATTATAGATTTTACAAAGAAAATACAAAATTTAGTGAGTTTAATAGCTTCTATTGAGTTCAATGATTCATTTGGGGTGGAATTCTATATCTAATGGATTTATGAATGAATTATTGGAGGTTGGGAGAATTTTTTGACTTAGAGACCATATTTATCAGACCAAATTATTGCAGTTTATACTATTTTAAACAATATATATCTCTCTTGGCCTCAAACCTTTAATACTTACTCAATTCATAATGTATTAAATATATTTATCAAGCTAATCTAGTGTACTTACTGCTATCTTGAACCAAGCTATACATCAACGAGTCTTAAACTCGTATCAGCAACCTATCTCAGAAAAGGCCATAATCACTCCCTCATTTGTCACCATCAAGATATTTTCCTGTGTAATCGCATTTATCTCATCGTGGTCTATTTTACTTTCATTTACTTTATAGCGGATTTAATTACATTTATTAATTCAGTTTTGAAGTTATATTGAAATACCCAAGTTAGGTATACCATTTAATTACTCAATTTCTATTACACATACTTTTACTTACTCAATTATGTGAATAAGGATCATTTGCTGACTACACATACCTACAATGACATTTATGAAATAGAGTCGATGCCCAATTATCGTTCCCCGTTATGCATAAGTGTTATCAAGTCAGAACATATTTATCAAGTCAGATGATATTTTTAAATACTCAAGGTATATCCATTGCCTGTATCTTCAAAAAACTTAACATGTTTATCAAGTTACAACTTTTAATGAGTTTATCAATGAATTAATTTATACAGTGATTTTTCGTTTTACTTGTGACCCCGTCAGTTATCATCTATAGGGTTTTAGTCCATCATTTATCCGCGCGGCTTCAGGCCAACTCTTGATCGGATTGACAGGTGTACACCTATGTATAGATCATATCATTACAAGGGGTTCACATCCAGATAATAATAAGCAATTCAGTTTCATATTACTTTTATTTTCATTATTGTTGCGATCTAAATAAATTGCAAAGGCAGGTGCCCATCAACAGTATTTCTATGCTTATTTTACAATACAGAAATGCATGTACTGAGTTTTTGCTCACATTTTCAAATTGTTTCATGTTTTTCATTTTAGGTGATGAAGTATCATATGTTTCTCCATTTAGCAAGCCCTTTTGGAAGTCATCAGATGCTCACAGTAGATTCAGCATATTATGAATGTTGGGTTCAACCTCAGGATCAAGTTGGGTCTATATTCAATACATGAGTAGTATGGAGTGCAAGTTAGCACATGATATGATTAAGTCAATTGTATTGAAGTTTAACTAGGACTTTGGTCTCGAAGTGTTTCAGTTTAATAGATATTGTGATGTGAATATGAGTTGCAAGATTAAATTGTTTCAGTGAGCCTTGTTCTTATCAGAACGGTGGTAGCGCTCTCCTATCATTAAGTCTTCCGCTGCAGTTTTTTGTAGATCATATCATTACCATTTTGGGGGCGTTACAGTTGACTCATTCCTTAATAAAAAATATAGATCTAATACAATAATTTTCAAATTCTATTTGATAAGAAACTCATTCTAAATATCCAAAGATACGATAAATTGCGCAAAGACAGTGACTTAAAGTCACACTAACGGTGAGAACAACCTAACTCATACTAAAGATGAGAACAACTAAACTCACACTAATGGTGAGAAAAATAAACAACCGAACTCTCATAGAATGGAGATAAATTTTATTGAAAAGAGACGAAAATATCAGTAAATACCTTACAACTGAATAAAATTTCAAGATGTACAAAGATTGAGCCTTACCACAAGCAATTATGGCTAATGGCAACTATAATGACTTTTTCAATGTTAATCAAAAGTGAAGAACGAGAAACCTACGCCAATCAAAATTTGGAAGGTGAGGAAGACTATCACCATTATAAAAGCAAATCTTGGGTACCACAATTCACCAATCAATTTTTCATCACCTTAACTTAGGTTTTAGTTTAGATTTTAGGAGTATATTAGTTTGGTTTAGTTCTCTTCCAAAACTTTGATTCAAATACTTAGATTTCATTCAAGTTTGAGTTTTTATTTATATATCCGATTTAACTTTTAGTCTCTACTTTCAATTAGATGGTGACTTATTCCCTCTCTTTGTCTCCCCCTCTCCATCTTCTTGATTAAAAGTTTATTACTTTTTCAATTGCTTTGCTGATTTGCATAATATTAGTTGTTAAATTAAATCATGTTCAGGTCAATTTCAATTAGTTGAATGATTAAATTTTGCTTATTTACTACTTTATGTCCAATTAATATGAGTTAGTTTTTAGTTATAATGGCCTAGATTCGATTATATTCATGTGGATTCGACCCTCAAGTACTACAACTGACAATCGCATACTTGCGGTATAAATGTAAACCCTTTTAGGATCGTAACATTATTCTATAAATTAATTTGAACTATATACATGTATACATTTAAAAAAAATAAAACTTGAATTCAATCTTTTGTGGTTTTTGTGGTTTTGCGAACTGATGCAGGTATATGCTACTCAATATAAAAAAAAAAAAACAATTCAATTTGAAGCAACCTTATGTTATAGATGGTCCTAAAATTACAAATCTTGTTTTTTCATGTGTGAAATATTAACCATAATATAACTTTAGCAATAATAATTTCAGCGACAAAATTATTATAAATTCTAAAACATGGGGACAGAGGCATATTCCCCGTCCCCGTCTTTGCTCACCTCCCCGTTCCCCATCCCCACCTTGTTCCCTATTGCGGGGGGAAAAAGTCATCATCGTCCCCGTCCCCAGCGGAGATTCAATTTCCGACGGGACCCCAAAGGTGATTTTTACTCGTAATTTTTTTTTTCTTTCTATGTAAAACTATATTATAAGTTAAATCTTGGATGAAAGACTAAATTGCCCAACATACCTAGTTCAATTAACTGTATAAAGCTCTTGTAGGCTTTATGCAACATAAGTCTAATAAATTTCATTAAAGTTTACAATCCAATGCAAAAAAAAAAAAAAAATGTTAACAAGCCTATACAACACAAGTCTAACATTAATGCACAAATTACCCAACTAAAGTATAAGAAGTCAAACACAGCCCCACCAAAGTCTAAGTACGAAAAGAGAGATTATATAGGTAAGGGGTTTTCAAGTAAATTTATCTATTTAACTATAACCTTTGGTTCATAAATGAAGGATTTATATGCAATTTTAATCATAAACGGGGATAAGAATGAGTTTTTTTCCCCAATCGAAGATGGAGAAGCGGAGTTAGGACGAAGATTTTTCCCCAGCGGGTAAGCAAGGACATGGATAGCATACAATTTCACCCCATCCCCGCCCTCATCCCCGCTCAAGAATGGAATCTCGTCCCCATCCTCGTGCCCATCCCTATTGGGGCGAGGATCTCTAACCAATGCGGGACGGGGCCCTGACGGGGACAAGAATTCTTTGCCCAACTGCCATCCTTATGTAACTATTAAATTACATTTTTCTTGAGACCAAGTATTACATTACAATGACAATTACATAAATGATAGTACATTCTTCTTAAAATTTAAGATTTCTTTTATACATAAGATAGTCTCCTAGAATTTTATGCTTTAACAACCCTAGATGGATGGGGTATTAATATTGAGAATTGGTAAATGAGAATTTATAAGTGAGATTAAGGGCGTGTTCTATTTCGCGTTTTAGATAGATCGATAGATATAAGGAGATGTAAGGAGTTGTAAGAAGCTATAAGAAGTTGTAAGGGGTTATAAGGAGCTGTAAGGAGATGTAAGGAGCTGTAAGGAGATGTAAGGAGATGCAAGGAGCTGTAAGGAGCTGTAAGAAGATGTAGGAAGCTGTAAGAAGTTGTAAGGATAGATGTAAGGAGTTGTTGAATTGTTGAAAATTTGTATACTATAATTTGTCTTACAATGAACGTTTTAGATGAAAAATAATAATATTAAAATAATATACTTATTGAAAATAAATAATTAATTAAGTTAATTACATAACAATAAAATATATTAATTCCCTTAAATTTGGTGAAGAAAATTTCGTCCACTTAAGGTGATTTTTTATACGAACATTAGTTTGATCGAGTAAGCAAAGTACAACAAAAAAAAATAAAATTTTTTGATAAAATTGAATACAACTCTGCAAATAAATTCCTATTTTAAGTAAATAATTTTAAATATAAATCAATGTATGGTGAATATTGTTCCCCAAAAATTTTATAAATAAACCATTAAAACATTATGCTTAACATATAAAAATTGGTTTGTCATATAACAACCAAAACTTCAAAATTACCTTTCAAACTCTTAAAAAAAAAAACATAAAACCCAAATATTTTGGAGTCTTGAAGGGAAGATGGAAGATATTGGCTGACAGAATGCCGAAAATGAGACAAGAGCAGCAGCTGGAGATAATTATTTCTTGTTGTACCTTGCATAATTTTATTATTCTGTACAACAAGCGCATATCAATCTCAGCAAGGGAACCAAATTTGGAACGACCACCAAATGTTCAATTGTATAACGATAGCAACGAAATTGCAATGGATAAACTTAGGGATAAAATAGCTGTAATGCTTTCCTCACATACAGTTTGACAGTTTTTATATATGCTTCAGACAAACATGAACAAAAGCTCTGTATTATAATTTGAAAAGTATGGTCATCTATAATAATATATATTCCATGTCAAAACTTAAATATAATTTACGTCGTTATATTATATTTTATATTCATGTAAATGTTGTGTTCATAAGATATTTATAAATTTTATATATTGGTAGTATCATTAAAAAAATATACATATTTCTGTAACTAAAATAAATAAATGTTATAAAAAATCTAGAGATGTAAGGAGCTGTAAGGAGATGTAAGGAGCTGTAAGGAGATGTAAACTCTTAACTAAATCCTAAAAAACGAGAAATAGAACACGCTCTAAGAATTCATTTTGGGAATGTGAATTTATTTATGAATCGTCATTCCATTACTTGGTATGTGGGAGCTAGAATTAGTAAGAAAATGACAAATTTATATATACTATTTATTTAAATGTACAATTTTATGATCTAGTGACTATCTAATATTTTTATCCCAATTCCTGATTCTGCCCCTCTTCTAATAATAATTTTGTGCAAGTATGTAAATTTTACTGAATGACTCAATACCACCTACATAATGGTTATAATCTTATCCAAATAATATATTTCACCAGATAAGATATCATACTATTAGATATTTCACACACACCTTCATTAAGTTCTACAATCATAGGAAGTCATTCCCAAAAAAGTAGCCCTTAACAAAATACAAATTACACCTACAAATTCCATCTAACAATCCCTAATATTAACCCCTCTAAGGCTTCCATTCTCAAGCCTTGGAGCTCCGAGTCTGCCAGCCTCGCTCCCGCAAATTCGCTCTCTCTCTCTCTCTCTCTCTCTCTCTCTCTCTCTCTCTCCACCCCCTGGGGTCTCCGTCACATCTCGCCGGCGATCTCTCAACTCCGGCGCCGGTCGCCTCCTTCCCGTGAGTAATCGCCGCTTCCTTCAATCTTGTTCGTATTTTCCTGTGAACAAACTGCATCTGAGACTCGGGTATCGAATCTTAGATTTGAGCTACTGTGCTGCTAATTGCTTTAAGTTAAATTTGTTGAAAATTGTGGAATGTAATTCGTATTCAGTGTGATCGAATTTGATGGATGTTTCGATTCGATCCTCGTTTAGGGCTTCCTCATTTTGTCCTGCTGATTTTCATTTCTCTGAATGCTGAATTCTAGATCGACAGTTTGTGAAGTCGGTGGAATAACTTGATGATTTCGATCAAATTTAATTAACTTGTTGGAAATGGAGCTTCGACTTAGATTACCACCTCCTTGTTCTTGCTAATTAATAGTGAATTCGAAGTTTCAGTACTTGATGGTATTGGGCTCGTATCTTTATAGACTTCTGATAGACTGCATCAGAAATTACTTTGTGTTACTTGTTACAGTATTTCTCTGAAATTAGCGATGTTTCATATTCTAGCTGTCACTGACATGGTTTGATGATATTTTCTCTTGTAAATTTTATTTATGTTCGTCTCTGGGTGTTATGTCACTTTTCAATTTGACATTCAGATTGAATTTCTTTGTGATTGAATTAGGTTACTTTTGAATTTGATTGCTTTGAAGAAGAATTTGGGTTTTGCCTACTTTTTGCAGATTTGGGTTCTTGAAACTTTGGCAGCATGGGAGATGATACAACACCCATGGGTGAATCATCTGTGCCGAATTCAAACTCTGATGGGAATGTGACGACTGAGACTGGAGAAAGTTCCATTGAGGCACTGGCACGGAGGATTCAGGAGTCGCTTACCGTTGAAAAGAGACATAAGTTTTGGGAAACCCAGCCTGTTGGGCAATTCAAGGATGTAGGAGACGGCAATTTGCCCGAGGGTCCGATTGAGCAGCCTACACCGCTCTCTGAAGTCAAGCAAGAGCCCTATACCTTGCCTGAGGCTTATGAATGGGTCACTTGTGACATGGATACAAAGGAAATGTGTGATGAGGTTTACAAACTTCTTGCCAATAACTACGTAGAGGATGATGAGAACATGTTTCGGTTCAATTATTCCAAGGATTTCCTCCAGTGGGCGCTTCGACCTCCTGGCTATTACAAGAGTTGGCATATTGGCGTTCGGGTCAAGGCCTCGAGGAAGCTGGTTGCATTTATTACTGGTGTGCCGGCAAGGATTCGTGTAAGAGGAGATGTTATAACCATGGCTGAAGTTAACTTTTTGTGTGTGCACAAGAAGCTTAGATCAAAAAGGCTTGCTCCTGTTATGATCAAGGAGGTGACTAGAAGGGTTCATCTGGAGAATATATGGCATGCTGCTTATACTGCTGGGGTAGTGATTCCAACACCTATAGCAACGTGCCAATATTGGCATAGGTCTCTTAATCCAAAGAAGTTGATTGATGTTGGGTTTTCAAGGCTTGGTCCAAGAATGACAATGAGCCGGACTATCAAACTCTATAAGTTACCGGACTCCCCAGTCACACCTGGGTTCAGGAAGATGGAGCTTCGTGATGTTCCTGCAGTTACCCGGCTGGTGAGGGGTTATTTGAGCCAATTTGTTGTTGCGCCTGACTTCGATGACAATGACGTGGAGCATTGGCTTCTTCCTAAGGAGAACGTTGTTGATGGCTATGTGGTTGAAAGTCCTGTGACCCATGAGATCACTGATTTTTGCAGCTTTTACACACTTCCCTCCACTATTCTCGGCAACCCAAATTACTCAACTCTGAAGGCTGCCTACTCATACTACAATGTTGCCACGAAAACATCATTGATTCAGCTGATGAATGATGCTCTTATTGTTGCTAAGAAGAAAGACTATGATGTATTCAACGCCTTGGACATTATGGAGAATGAATCCTTCCTCAAGGAGCTGAAATTTGGTCCCGGTGACGGCAAGCTTCATTACTATCTCTACAATTACCGCCTGAGAAACCCATTAAAAACTTCAGAGCTGGGGCTCGTACTCTTGTAGGTCAAGTTTGAGATGAATTCCTTAGTCGACTCTTGAGATGTCCTTCGGTAAGAGCTCTCTATTTTGGCGAGTTGTTGGTATTGATTGTTTTGCCGTTTTGTGGATGACTGTTCATTGTCATGTTTGGTACTCTTTGAATTGGTTGTCCGGATTTGCTTCCGTCTCTCTGAGTAAAATTCACGGACAACTTGTTGAACGGAGTGACAACCAGACATGAAATGCTGTTTTTTTCCCCTATTTTCTGTTATTTGCAGTTGCTAGGTTGTTTCTGCTATAATTGTTGTTGCCCGTCTCCAGTCTCATCTACTCCCAGCAGCGGCCAAAGGATTGCGGTAGAGGCCGTTGCTTGCTCCCAGTTTTGTTTCCTTTGAAGTTCTTAGCCACTTCGATTGGTGTTTGGTAAAGTAATCGATTGTAGGTCTTCCTCCTTGTTTATGCTTCCATTTAACCGTGCCAAAATTGTTTTCTTTTTTGTGGTTTGGTGGTTATTTACAGTTAACCATGAATAGTCTCTCGGAGTAGAATTGAATATTGTGCTTGTAGCGGTACGGTCACATCTCTTCCGATCCTACTCAATGGAGATATCCACTTTAGGGGTGGTTGTGCTGTCTTGTAGACCATATTCAAGGTTTTGCTCCTCGGGAGGAGGTGGTGGTGTTGTGCATTTAGACCGTAAGGTTCTATCCCCGAGAGGAACCACAGCACCCCCGGGGCAAAAAAAAGGATTTATGCCATGAATTCTATATATATATATATATATATATATATATATATATATATATATATATATATAGTGTCTGTCAGTCAGTGTCACGGTGAAACCCCCCCCTGCGGCCTTGCCTATGTGTTTGCGTATTGTGCATTCTACTTGTATGTTCATTCTTGGACAATAAATATTTCGTGAAACAATCTTATTTTAGATCTATTTACAATACTTTCGGGTATTTGCCTAATGATGATATCATATAGCAAGCTCAACTTTCGAAATTGGATTACGGTAGTCTTTTGGATCGTCAATTCGGTATTTCAGCCCTTACTCGTTGTGTTTTACCATGTAAAATTGAATTGACTCCCAGAAACTTGCAATGCATAAATTATTCCTTCGATATTGGAGTTGATAACCACCTAGGAGGAGTCCCACTCCCATCCGGGAACTCATCTTTTGCAGTACGTAACCGATCTATGTAGTATATGCCAACCAAAATTACGAAGGACCATGATATTGGCTTCAGCATTCTAAAACATTTACAATTGTTTTCTACCAAAGTTGTTAGTGTCAATGGAGCTACTCTAATGTCTTAAGGAAGAAGAACGCATTGCATTCTCCTCTTTCGACGAGTTTCTTTCAAAAACCATTTGAGCTGATGAGGTTTCTTCGGAGGTGCTATCGATATGACAAATCTAGATTCCAACTTTGCCTTAATCAACCCGTAAACCTGCACCCGGAAAAATAAGAAGAGAAATTCGACCACAATGCCATCAATCCTTCATGGAAGAAAACATGCTATCTTATCTAGTTGGAGAAAAGAGGGAAGATAAACTAAGTAGTGCTACATCTAGACGACTACATGTTGGGCAACTAACAAACAAATGAAGACCTAACACGAAAATAGGAAGTAAGATTCTTAGTCTAGCAAAGGGCACAAACGGCAATGATGAAGACAATGAAGACAACAACCGTGATGATAGCATTAAGAATGGTAATTTTTTTCCAACCCTTGACGAAGATGGCCAAATATCCAGCCTTGCATGACTCACAACTATAGCAAAGCTTCTCCTTGTCGTTGTCCCAAGTCTTGCAATCCGGGTCTTCTGAAGCCAACCCCTCGTCTGGCACATTCCACTCTGTGTCACTGTTGAACTCGAACCCGCACTGCGCAGGTGGCTTGCAGCATCCCGTCTGGTCAAACACGAAAAATCCAAACTTTAGAGCGTTGCACAATACATCATTTAATAGTGAAAGCATAGTACATTTGACAAATAGGATAGGGTTAATGGTTGAACCGTCTTCGAGTTTAGTCATTTCGGATTTTGAATCTCGATGACAGACTTGGTATTGAGCTAGTTTGATTTGAATAGGGCGTGAATCCAGTGATTTTGAATTTCAGTACGTTCAAATTAGAAAATCTAAAACGCCGAGCTGTTGTGCCACTTACAACATTCATCGTGAAAGTGAAATAAACTCAGAAAAGAGTCATTTGCAAACGGAGCCTTAGCTTGTTCAAATGTGGTGATTTTAAAATTTGGTCACACTCAGATCTATTTGTCATGTTCTCTTATAAGATTGTCAGGAGAATGCAATTGATATCAGTTCAATCAATCCTGTCTGAATATTCAGGTGAATGTTTCATCTAGGTTTGAGTCAGTATTGGTCATTTCGGTCGAAATTGATTTTGATTCAAGCGATCAGATACAGGGAAGTTTTGTAAATCAAACAAAAGAGAGGGATACAGAAAGGTGCAGAGAAAACAACGGGCCAGAGGGATCACAACCCCCCCCCCCCAAAAAAACAAAAAAACCCAAAATAGGGTTGCCTTTGAACGGTGGCCTAATGGGTCTTAACTTACTGTTCGAAAAGAAAAGAAAGCTGGAGAAAATAAAATACCTCAATGGAGGATAAATTAGAGCTTTTCACAGCCATGAAATCGAACATGGTTCTAAAACTATGCATCCTACTACAAACTTCATTTTTGATCATGCAATCCTTGATTTCCTTCCAATTCTTAGGACCAACAATTATTTTCCTCAACCAGGCAGAGAACCCTTCAAGATGATACTCCTTGAGACCCCCAAAAACATCCTCTCCCTTGACATTTCCTTTAAGGATGACTCCACCAATAATCACACTTGCAAGCAAACCCACAATCAGAATGAACAACGCGATCGCATACAACCATAGGAAGATCTGTATCCGGCAACACCCTCCGAGCAACCCCAGGAGGGAGATGACGAGCAAGGTAAACCCCACCGCGAGGAGAGGCTTGTACATTATGGGATCGCATGGAGAACTCGCGGTCTTTTTGATTATGAACCCAACTATGATGAAGGGCAAGGAGATACAAAGGGTTAAGCAATTTATGCATGCTAGCAAAGTATTGCTTACCCCCATATCTCCCTAGGATGATAATATCTTTGGTGAGTCTTTTGATTTTTCGCACTTTTCTTTCTGGGTTCTCGAATTTTTCCTTGTACAATTTTATCGCGGGAAGCCTATGATCAAGGAAGAATGTCTAGCTAGGTTGAATGTGCTTGGCAAGTTGAGTTCTAGAGGCAGTTGAATTACAAGTTCTTTTTCTTATGGTGGGGAGAAAGAGGGGGGATTTGCATTGAGGGGTTATTTTTAGTTAATATCGAGCTAAATAGTAGGAAATGTGTAGCTAAAGACATGTTCTAATAAAAATGGGAGCAGTTGGTGGAACAATGTTTTTTTGTTGTGTTTTTGTTGACGTTGTTGTGTGATTCAACAATTTTTCAGGGTGACACAAATAGAAATTAGATCTCGCATCAATGTTTCCGTAGCAAAGTAATTCACATGATTTTATGCCAAGTTGGATTGTGTTTCCACTTTTGTAGTTTTATACTTTTTGATATATGAGAGCATTTGCAACGGGGGCCATGTGTTCCATGTGCGGGCTTGCTATTTTAAATTTGTAGCTTCAACGGTCGTGTAAAACGGAGCGACACGTATTTTGAAATGGAGTACATGCGAGCCTGCTATTTCAAATTTGCAGCTTCAACGGTCATGTAAAATGGAGCGACACTTCTAGAACCGACTGCCGTTCTGCTCCAAGTTCCACCTTTTTTGTCATTTTGTGATTTTTTTTGTTTTTTCACTTAAAAAATGTTATGTAAGTGGTCAAACAAAAGATTATACGTTATGTTGCAGGTCTATGATAAATATTTTATTGTGTGATTCAAATTGAAGTTCCATGGATTGAAAAAGTAAAAAAAAAAAAAAAAAACAAATTTCAAGAAATAATTTTGTTACTGATGTAGTAAAATGAAGTTCCAAAATTTAACTCACATTTGCTCACAGCTCCCTTTGAACATGGTGGATCATTTCATTTGATGCGACATGGTATGATATTTTTGATAAACTTTCACAATTTTTAGTAAAATTCTTAAAATTATAAAAAGAGGTTTGATTATATAGTTTATAACCTCTGATAAAGACAATAGATTCTTTACATAAATCTAATATTAAATAAAGCATTGAGATGTTACGTCACGTGGCCATAAAATTGATATTGATATAAACCCAACAAATGTATTAATTTCAAGTGACACCAGCCGTTTGTTGGCCTATATATATAAAAACACATAACATTCTCAGTCTACCATTGGAGGGGATCGTGGATAAATGCAAACAAAGGTTGTTTGTGTCCATGGGCAACTATTTGCCGCTATACCATGACATAGCACACAACAGAAGGGAAAAACAAAGACTTGGAAAAATATGAAATAAGCAGAAGTCAAGGAACAAATATCTCAATGGCCAGAGTTATGGCTCTCGAACATTCGAATTCGGTCAGACACATCGGACAATGTCTAAAATCGGACAAAAAATTGATGTCTAATAACCGGTGTTTTCAGGGTCAGACAATTTGGAAGAGGCTAAATCCGGGTCAAAACCGGATTCGGACAATACAAGTATAAAAATGGTGTTTCCGGATTCAAAATTTGGACGAAAAATTTATGACCATACCCGTTTTTTCTCGGGTCGGACAAATCCGGCTATTCGGGTCAAACAACTTTTTGTCAGCTCTAGAGAGAATATCTGCATGTATTTGTTAAGGCATTTCATCATTATATACAAAAGATTACATTCACCACTTCACGATGCAGTTATTGTCCTATAACTTCAAAAAAAGACAGGAAACAAACTTCTACTACATCCAAGGTATTTGCATGTTTCACCAGCTTCTTTACGTCCTTTGGCTTGCACGTACAGAAGCAACATCAACTCGAAGGAACTTCTGCACATCGTTTCAGTAGGTTGGCTACAATCATAGCTCACAGATATCGCAGGAACGTGTTCGTGGAACTAAGCTTGTATCAACAGGCACTAGAGCAGAATAGCAGGCAAAATAACTATCACTGCAATGGTAAATACTAGAGCCTGCAGAGACACAGAGATTTCCGTTAGTAATATGAGGTAATAACACAGCACTACATCCAGTTCTTAGATAGATCAGTCCAATTCTCTCAATCAAAATGCACTGAACAAGCAGTTTGAAGAATAGGTTAATGTATGAAATAGAATAAAAAGAGAATGATGTATATCCACTTGCATACATCCTGCATAAATGGGAGTTGCAGAAATTCCTATGAATGCAAACAAGACATGTTTTGACAATAAACCCAAACCGATATTATCTCGTACAGTGTAATCTCTGTCTCTCTCTCTTCCCTTTCCCATTAATATCCAAACATATACTTCAACCTTAATTGGGTTCTGTTTGCCCCCCTTTTTAGAAGAAGGGGGGGGGGCGCGGTCGTATGAGAATATATAAAGAGACATGTAGAGAAAGAATAGAACGACTCCATGCTTACTTTAGAACAAAAACCAACAACTGAGGATATCATTGCAACTACACAACTATATCATGTTTAATACTCGTTAGATTAATAACATACTTTATCATGGCATCATCTTTGAGAAGATACTCAAGATGATACTCACAGCGGGTGTTTCAGAACACATTATATGCATCAGGGACACAAAGTCACCATCATGGCAGGGCTCAAGCACAAGAACTAAATAAAAAAGATAGAAGGTAATCAAAGAGAGTAAAGTTTGTGATTTAGGATTATAGGAATATGACTAATTAAAACTCCTGGTCATCAAGGATATACAAACCAAGAAAATATAGGCCGAACTGTCTGTCCAAAGCTGATGTAAATAAGGTTTTGAACTTTTGATTCCAAATAAACCAAGCGATATCACGCTTGCCAAAATGGGAGAAAATAAACTTAAACTGAACGTAGAAGAAGAGAGTAGAAATCATAATCTTTCAGCTGAAAAAATGACAGTGAAAACAGCCAGCACATGCACTCTCGGGTGGTGGGCATCTGTAAACCTTACAGATATTAGCACACAACCACCAGCAGTTACCAGTAAGGCTCTTTCCTTGGCAGGATCAAAGGAGAGGAGGCCATGAACTCAAGACATAGAGGCTTAACCCTGATAGAAGCTATCAAAAAACCTGTTTCCATCACCAGTAGTTATTTCCCAGCGTAACATCTCTGACAGAACCTACAATGTTCTGCTTTAATCCCTCAAATTCTCATCTTCAACAAGGGAAATAAGAGCCTTTTTTGGTTTCCAGACTATTTTGGTTGCTTATCTGCTCATTTAGTTGCAAATATCACTGTTCATATAACGTATTTTATATCCAAACAGTGGAAGTACACACTTTTTCTTTTTGATTGATAAGGAACAGGCGAATTACACAGCCAATGAACATCAAGGAGAAAAGAAAGGACAAAGTATGACAATCACTGCAATCTCATATTCTAAATAGGCACTTACAGCTATAGCACAAGTAGCCAGTCCAGTGCGTTCTCTAGGATCTTTACGGTAGTAATTTCTGAAGTAAAGAAAAGTAGCATAGTACCACATCAACGGGAATACAAAACCAAGCAGAAAGCTGCAAGAACAAGTATGAGTCAGAAGCACAGGCCAGATATCGGGCAGGGGAAACAAGTGATATTGAGAGAAAACTCACGAAAACCAGCCAATTCCACAGCCAAAACAAGGAAGAGGTTTATCATACGATCCCAACAAATGCTCCTCTGCATCTCCGACATGCACATAATCCCCTTTAAAATCCTGTATAGGTTCGGCTATGCAACCAATTTTTCATATAAGCATCCATACACTTGGTGTATCCATTGCAAACTCAAGGGGGCAAAAACAGGGTTAGCAACTATTCAGAAAATTGATTAGCTGTAATATGTAAGAAAGGACCAAGTATCCCATCACACCGCTATTGCACTGCTTTTGCTTCCATCCTTCCCTAGTTTAAGTGCTGCAATATCTCTTTAAAATATATGGAACCATATAAACACCCTACCATCAAATCTTCCAACCGACTTTGCTTGGACTCAGCAAAATGTGCCCAACATGGCTATGCGTTCAGGTGCACCCATTTTCAGCAAACCTTGTATATGTTTAGTAAAAAAGACAGAAGTGTTCATACAATCACACACATCTCAGAGTGTCAAGTGCTCAACACAAATATTTCAGGTGACAGACAGAGTCTGAGTAAGAAAGCTTTCAACATGATCTGCTCCAAAACAGAAAAAGGTTGCTTTGCTCCATTGTTGTACCATTTAAGATGGAGTCAGCTACTAAGCTTTAGGTCTATCTACTTTCATCTTATCAGATACTCTGCTGTATAGAACCATTAATTCATAACCAATCACATAGACCAGCGACACACTAATTCCTTGCATAACATAAACTGTACCC
Organism: Carnegiea gigantea; assembly: GCA_029747015.1. Taxonomy (NCBI): domain Eukaryota; kingdom Viridiplantae; phylum Streptophyta; class Magnoliopsida; order Caryophyllales; family Cactaceae; genus Carnegiea; species Carnegiea gigantea. Next base: position 72,001 of record JAKOGI010000175.1, read on the forward strand.
CACCATAAGAACAGGCGCTACTTCTAATTTCTTGCATAGCATGTTCACATATCTCTATTCTAGTCTCGACAGGTTTAGAAAACAAGAGCAGTATGCTTTCATTCCCCTTCCTACACTTGAGACTGCCACTCAAACAATCAATTGAAGTACAAAGGGCGAAGCACATATAATGCATAGTAGTGCAAACTTCTACTTTATCCTACACATATAGCATGTCTTTCATCAAGTAGTAATGCAAATGAAGCACAAAAGATGCATTGGATAGATGCTGATACAAAAAGCATGCAATTGTGCACCTCTTATTTCGTAATATGTCGTTTCAGACAATAACCCTCGATTTTGGCTAATGAAGGGAAAACCAAAAAACCTCAAAGAGAGCACAAAAACTTGAGCTGAGATAAATGGAGATACCTTGTCCCATTTTGGCTGTAGAATGAGTTAACAACTGTACATCATCTGCTCTCCTCCCAGCATATATACTTCAAAGTACTGTAAGAGTTAATCAAAAATAAATAAAATTAAATAAACAAACATTGAGTTTTTCCACTTAGACGAATAGCGGAGAACATCAAAAGGCAAAAATCCCCTTTTCAGTACATCCTTCACTATAACACCCTCTGAATTACTGGGAATGTAGACAAATACATCAAGTTAACAACCACATTACGGAGTCACCACTGCCTGACAATTGGCATGCATGCAAAAGAAAACCAAATAGGTGGAAAAAAGCGTCGATAAAAAATCTCATCAATAATATCAATTTATCCCCCCAAACCCTAGCCGCTGCGCAGCTCTAACACAAAGGAAGCTAAGAGAACACATACCCAGATGGGTTTAAATTAAAATGAAAGGAGAAATGAACATGAGTTGATCAACATACAAGAAAAGAATCAAACCCAGATATGGGGAATTCAACTACAATGCAAAGTAAACAATTCCAGACTAAGAGACAGAGAATTTGCAGTTGCCCAGAGACTGAAACTTGCCTTAGAATGCAATTTTTGGTGGGTTTGCAGTTATAACAAAGATTAGCTTGAAGGTTGGTGAATGCCCCCAAAAGGGTCAATTTGCTTCCTTGCAAACTCTGCCTTGCTGGTGTCCCCGAAAAGTGAAGAGAGAGACAAAGACAGAGAACGGTGCTTTCGCATACACAGGTGCACCTGCAAAGAGGCCAAATTGGTAAAGTCTGGCACAATTTAATGAGGTATCAGTCCCAATCTTGGAAGCGACGAGTGTCAATTTGACAATCAAACCGTCTGTTGCTCGACAAAATTCATTCTGTTCTGAATCAAATTAGTTTCGAATCAATTGATATTTGATCTTATAAGTTTATCTTATAAAAAAAATTAATCTTCATAAAAATTATTTGAGTTGGGTTTAATTTGTTTTAAGTTAATTTGACTTTTGAGGCCACCTCTAACTAGTTATTTAAAGTTTTAATAAGACATAAATTTACATAACTTGATCGAAATCATGTAACCTGAATCACTTTTTTTATTTTCATTAACTCGTCCCAAAAACTATATTACATAATGAATTTGGTATAAAAGATGAAAATTGATAAATATTTTGTACACTTTTATATTATCATAATCTAAGACTATTTAAAAGCTAATTTAGACTAAATTTAAACCTCTATTTTTTAAACTGATCTTTAAAATCTTTAGATAGGCAGGAAGTTTCAGTATTGTTAACTTTGGAGATGATTGAGTTGCACAAACATATGCACAATTAAGAATCTATGCAACCATTTGAAACAATATTTAATCTTATCTTTACAATTTTTCAAGTGCACATATTTAAATTGAAATTTTTAAATGAGACCATCTCACATAGAAGAACTTCTTTACAGATAATTACATGAAGGTTTTAAGATAATGAATAACATATATTACAACAACTTCTTAATTAGAAAAGACTAATAATTTTTCAAACAGTGACTGTTTTATTAAAATCACCTTTGCATAAATTATTACACCTTCATATTAATTAAAAAACATCACAGAATAATTTGAATTGCGGTAAATATTACCCCTTAAATTTCAAAACAAGTTGGAATTCTAATTAGTTAACCTAAACTTCCAAAAGTAAATATTACCCTTCCTAAAACTTTGGTACTTTTAAACTTCAGTCATTTGTGAATGTCTTGAATCCACTACGAGAAAGGAGTTCCTATTCCCTTCCCTTCCTCTCATCATTGCTCCCTTCAAATTGGCACAGAAATAATGACAGAATGTACCATCATGTTTTTAATGTGTAAATGAAGCATAAAAACTGATACAAATGTAATTTAAATTCAAGCTTGTAGTAATAAATTTTCAAAATTTTACCAGTTAAAAATTAAGATATTTGACATCTACACAAAATGGACTATCATTATACAAAAGCATTTTTCTTATATAATACAATCAATCTCATGTTTGTTGGCTGTTTCACTCATGACTAGTGTTAAGGACTCATGCGATACATGAGATTTATATATAATTATTTTTGTTTTGAATTGTGAGTTTTGTATTCTTTAATTGCTCAATTTAATCATTCTTATTTTGATATATACACCATGGTCCGCATATACTTCTACATGGAAAGTCAAATAAGTCGCACCAAATAAAGCATTACTATGGTTGCTCTGATCCTTTACAATACCCAATTATATTTCCATTTGAAGATCGTGGTTTGGAGATTGTGGTTGGCATCCCGGGTTAGAGAAGTCGTCTAAGAATATAGATCAGCTTCATCACAGACAAATCTCCAATGGTTCAATTGTTTGTTAGCAAACAAAAGAAACCATTCTCATGGAAGATCATTCAGGCAATACAATCACCTCCATCACAATCCTAAGTAACATATCACTACTAATTTTTTAGTCTTTTATTATAGAAATAATGCAATGATCTTTGTCGAAATTGTCATTTTAATAATACTATTCATTTATTAACCTATCAATTTGTTTAATATAAATGCAGCAGGCAACAGAAAATGCATATCTTCCAAGCTAAAAAAAACCAACATGCATTGAAGGAAGAACAAAGAAGCAACACCCTAAAGATTTTCTGGACAATTGAGCAATGCAAGCAAGAACACTGAAAGCACCGTGAAAATGAAGAGGAAAATCCAAAGAAAATGATGCATGCAAGTCATATATAAACACTTCCACAAGGAACAAATCACAAAACCATGAAAACCCACAAATGACAATCTGTTCTCCAATGGAGAAATGAAAAGAGCGACACTCAGATAACCATGAAAAAACCAAGAACACCAAACATTCATTCAAATGAAAAGAACAATGTACTACGAAAAGTCATCCATGCTAAGAAAACTAACATGCATTCAAAGAAGAGGAAGAATGTACCAAGAGAAGTCATCCAAGCTAACAAAAGCCAGCATGCATTGCAGGAAGAACAAAGAAGCAAGACCTTGAAGATTGCCTGAACAGCCGATAAACACAAGGAAGAGCAATGACAGAACTGTGAAATGAAGAGCAGAATGCAAAGGAAATGATCCATGCAAGTCTTATATAAACACTTCCACAAAGCACAAATCCTGGGCCACATAATTTTGACACTTAAGTTCAGCCCAACACTGCAGATTACTACAGTACACGGTTTACTGTTCACTGCTACCGTGAACATAAAGTGCAAACATTTTCACACTTAAGGTGTAAAGATAAATCGCAAATATAATATTATACTTTGTAAGCGTCAAAGTAATAAATTTTTCATTAATAGTTATAATTGTTATTAAAAATACTAATATCATAAGATTTGAAATTAGGGGTGTACAGAATTTTTGAATCAAAATCTTTCATTATCGGAATCTTTGTCCATAACCTTGGTATAATTAGCCATTGCCAACTTTCGTAATATTTGGAAATCAAATCTTTTATAATGCATGTGGTTTTTGAAAAAGAAATAGAAAAGCAAAAATAATAATATCGAAGATGTCAAGAATAGGAATCAAAATGATATTTTAGAATGGGATTTAAAGAGATTAAAAAAAAGACAAATTATATAAGAGTGACATGTGTAATTTCAAAAGCTATTACATAAATAATGTGTCATACGTAATAGTCAACTATTCTTAACAATAAATTGTTCTTGTAAAACATTTTTTTAATCTTTTTTTCATGGACTCCCCTACTTGATCCTAGTAATATTTCTTTATTTCTTTTAGAGTCGATAATCTTAGTTAAAATAGACTAGTGGACACTACAAAGTGATGCCAAAATGATGTACCATTAGAGAATAATTTTGCTCTAATGTTATCTTACATGTTCATATTGTGTTTTTTTATGTAGAGGGTAGCAACTAGCGACACAGGCCTCTTTGGCTTAGACCATAGGGGGCAGGGGCAGCACTCGCACAATGGTGCTCAATCTGTGTAATGTATTTAAGGTGGTTGGAGAATTTGTTGTGGGCTTTGTTGTTGGCTCATGTGCTTTGTCCAATAGTCCTATCATCCTATGTCTATGTCGTGCCTACCCCCCCCCCCTCCTCCCTTCTCCACTTTGATGAATAATTATTGAAGTAATTTGATGTGGGCAGCTTGTAACTCGTGAGGTTTGATTAGGTCATGAAGTAATGGGATTGAAGCATGGTTCTAGCAACTTCTCACCTGTTGTGGTAAAAGGGACTTGAATAAGTTCCGAGATGAATTATTCATCGTATCAATTATTATAGTTGCAGTAATAGTTTTATCAGCAATCAACATGAAGATAAATGGGTCAATTTTAGGACATTAATTAGGTACACTATAAACACATTATCTGTTGCTCCCTCTTTGGCCTTAATGCTACTTTTGCTTTTGAGTTGAGGAGGTCAAAGGGTTGACTCAGTTGAGAGGAGATAGAGTGTTTCTCACTTGTGTGTTAAACGTACATAACAACTTGAGGCTTTGAAAGTCTTTGTGGAAGAATTGGGCGGCCACAATGACAATGTCAACTTGTTGAATGAAGGAGATGATGATGGCAATACTGTTTTTCATTTGGGTGCCCTACACAAGCATTTGGAGGTACCCCAATTCATTTTATTTTAATGTTACATTTAATCTTTTGACATGTTGAATTTGAATTCATAGATTTCCACCTTTTTTTTTTTGGTGTGTCCGTTATCAATGCATTCATTGTTGCAAGAAAGAAAGAGTGCTTGCTCAATCTCTTATCTATCGATTGCCATCAGTACTAATGTGTAATAATTTTTATGGCAAAAGATCCCATATATTCATGTGAAAGAATTATGGTGTTGACTCTATGTCACAATTGTTAGCTTCCGTAAGTTTGCAATATATTTTACTAATATGTTTTAATGAAAGTCAAAAATGAATCGGTCTATTGGTATATTTATCATGTTATATTTGGACCTACTTTAGTTTTTCTATTATTTAAATATATTACGATTATAAGTAGATGTTGGCATGATTGATTTTATCTTGGAAATAGTTTAGTATCCAAATTTGAATATGTGATGGTTTACTTCATCTCTATCTCAAGTAGTCTAATACTGAGATAAAAGAGTATATAGGACGCCCGCCTCTCTTATACATGTTTCCATCTCTCTATGAAATACTCGATACCTTTAACCTAAGTTCTTCTTTTTCTCTTTACAAGCTATAAAATATTTGCGATCAAGGGCAAAATTAAATTGAGCCAAATGCAGTGAACAGAAAAGGCCTAACAGCCCTGAACATGATAGAGAATTCTCCAAGAGACTTAAAAAGGGCTTTTAGAATCCAATGCTCAAAAGTCCAACATTTCTTCTTCTCTCCCAGCCAACAAGGATTCAACATCAAAGTCTAAATGTCTAATGCAAGACCTAGGACAAGATCAAGAGCCAAGTCATGGCAACAGTTTTTCACCTTTAGTGGCAAAAAATAACAGTTTATTCAACCCGACTAACTGATTTTGTCTATTTATATTGTTTGAATATGATTTTGATCCGAATTTAAGCTTATCTGATATATCCAACTTGAAAAAAACAAGTCATGATCATCAAAATTTTATCTGAAATTTAGACATTGTTGAATTTTTCAGACCTGAATCTGACCCAAATCCATATTTTTGTCGCCCTTAGAAATGGCTAGACTTTATGCAACATTTAAACATTTTAACATAAAGCCATCATATCTCTACATTTGTCCCATGCAAAACTCCAATACAAACTCGAATTTAGACATGAGATTTGGATTCGTATCTGCATTTATATCTAGCAGTCCAAACAGACAAAATTTTCAAGCTCAATAGAAATTAAATGACAAAATAAGCAATTATTAATTTATAAGTAATATGCACGATGATTATCAGGGAACCTCTTAGAATATCCAACCTCACCATTGATAATTGAATTTGAGGCGACCACAAACATGTACAATTTATGAGGTACCTCCCAAAAAACATTATAAACCCCAATATGATATTCCTAAACCATGTTCTTTTGGGTGAAAAGTAGAAATTTGGTGCTCCCTCCCACATCTCCCTTCACTTCAACTTTCTCACTTTCTCCACAATCCAAGTTCTTGTTCTCAACTTGACTCATTATCATCAAGCACACCAAGTTTGAGAAAATTTCATACCACTTTTTGACTCTCATATGCCTTAAAATATTTTCTTTTTTTTTTTCCTAGCTCAATAGATAAATACATAACCACTAATTATCTAAGTTGGCTTGGTCAATTTCCCCTCATTCCATTCCCCAACTCTCCCTCCTTGCTTATTTCTCACCCTTCCCCCCCTTAATTTTCCTATAAATTAAACATCACTTAGCAAAACCCCCCACCTTAATTGCACAATTAAGCCTCATACCGCAAAGGCACAAATATAATTAAGGAAAATGGACAAGAGCTTGTTTGATGCAACACTTGAAGGGGACGTATTAGCGCTGAAAACATTAATCCAAGAAGACCCCTTAATTCTTGAAAGATCGATCTCCCTTACTTCTTACCACGAAAGTCCTTTACACGTGGCGGTCCTACGTGGCCACCTCGAGTTCACCCGGGCAGTGCTGAGTCACAACCCCAAACTCGCCACCGAGTCTGACTCGGTCGGCCGCCTGCCCCTCCACGTGGCCTCCGCCAAGGGTCACGTAGAGATCGTCCGCGAGCTGCTCCGGGTGGGCCCCGTTGATGCTTGCCTGGCGCGTGATAGGGATGGAAGGATACCCCTCCACGTGGCGGTGGCGAAAGGGGGCCGAGTTGAGGTGGTGACTGAGTTGACTCGGGCGTGCCCTGAGTCGACTCGGCTAAGGGTGGAGAGAGGTGAGAGTGTTCTTCACTTGTGCGTTAATCATAACAACTTGGAGGCTTTGAAAGTGTTGGTGGATGAATTAGTAGCGGGTGAAGATGACAACATCAAATTGTTGAATGCAATTGATGATAATGGTAACACAGTTTTTCATTTGGCTGTCTTGCACAAGCATTTGGAGGTAATCCATTAGTTTTCCTCCATGAATGTTTTGATCTTGTATTTTTATAGCTATTTTGCTCTAATTAAGTAGGCACCTGGCGTGTCCGAAATTTGTAGAGCTAAAAAAGGTAAGCTTCGATTATTGTAGGATTGTACGGACTAAAACAAAATGTCTTTTCAAAGTTCCATGCTTCGTTTTTGTGGAGTTGTGAATAGTTTACGATTTTTAAATCTAGGGTTAATCAGAATCAGTCTCTCTGTAATTTTACAATTCAGGGGTAAGAGTCTGCTATATTAGACCCCCTACTCTATCTGGTGGTGGGATTTTTAAAGTATTAGATTTGGATTTGAATTCGGAAGTAGGCACTAGACAATAGATTGTAGTAGCAAACAAATATTTGGAAAAAGTATTGTATCCAATATGGAAATCATTTTAAAAACAAACTTGATTCAGATCATGGTTAGGTCCGGATCATATAAGGGGAAAAAAATATGCAGTGTCTGAATTTCAAATTCAGACGAGAATTTTATGATTTTCTATGTACTCAATTCGTTCAGAGTAGACAAATTAGACATGAAATAAATAGTTGGTTGATGGGGAATAATGTGTCCAATTTTGGTAATTAATAGAATAATATTACTCTATAATGACGGGATGCCGATTTTGAGCTATAAATTTTCTTGGAAAAATACTCACTGTTTTGCAAATGCTTCAGATCACATTAAGTATGTAATTAATTAACAATGATTCCTCTGTTTTACTGTACAGATGATAAAATATTTGCTAACAAGGCCAGGCATTGAGCTGAATGCAGTGAATAAAAATGGTCTTACAGCCTTGAATTTGATAGAAAATTCAGCAAGAGACTTCAAAGGACTTGAGGTGCTCAACTTACTTATAGAATCCAATGCTCAAAAATCCAGTAATTCTTGCTCTTTTCGACCTAGAAAAGCTTCAAATTCAAGCAATAATGCTGGACCAAGAACGGGATCAAGGGCCCCATCTTGGAGGTTGTTTCTGACCTTAAGCGGAAAAAGCCACTTGGAAGATTTCCGAGGTGAATTATTCATCGCGTCAGCTATCATAGTTACAATAGCTGTTTTGCCGATAATCAACATGAAGGTAAATGGGTCACTTCTGGACAATGTCTATACCCTCAACACATTGTCTCTTGTCCCGGCTTTAGCCATTATGATCCTACTGATAAGCGGGTTGCCCCTTAAGAACAAGTTTTGTGTTTGGCTCGTGATGCAACTCATGTACACTGCGATTGGGTTCCTTGGGTGGAATTACATTAGAGCAATAGTTACGAACAATGAGAATAGACATCTAAACAATAGTACCTTGGTTTTTATGTGTGTTTTCTTTGGATTGGTAATTGTTGTAAGCTTGCTCAATGCAATCCGGTTGATCGTGTTGGTTATGGCAAGCATCAATGGTTGTGGAAAGAAAAGTTAGAATTATGTGCTATCCAGAGGAGAAAATGTTTCCTGTAATGTTTGAGAGAAGCAGTTCATGACGTTTTAATTCAAGTTCAGATTTAGTGGGTACCAAAGTGTTGTAATTGATTCTCAAGACCAAAATCCTAAATTATTGTTGTAATTTGTCAATGAAGTTAATTTCTTTGATTATGAGTTCATTTGTCGTCCCTTTTGGGTATTCTTATCTTTCCCTTCTGGAGGGTTCTTATTACTAGTATGAAACAAGAAGTCAGTGATGTAAGGGACGGGACAATGATATGTCATTTGGTTAGGGATTGCAACAGGTTGAATTTGGATCGAAAATATAAACATTTAAATCCGATCCAATATTTGATAATCAGATTTGAAAATCCAACCCAAATCCGACTCTACGGAATCAAATGTTTCATCCGATTCGAATTGAATTGGAATCGGATTAAATTTAAATGTACCCTGACCCGATCCATTCCACTTAATATTTGCACATTTTTTTTTTTCAACTTTATTTTGCTCACTCGTAAATTTAACGTCAAACATTTTTTTCAATGTCAAACACCAGTCATTTCGTATTAAGACATTTCAATATGTTTAAATAAGAAGATGTTTCGAGGAAAAAGAACGTGAAGTCATCCCTAGGAGTGAAAGTGATGGACAGTAGCAGCGCAACAAGCAGGAAATGGGTAAAAAAATACACTTTTGGCTGACATCGAGAGGGAGATTGAAAAGGGATAGAAAAAGTGTTAATAGAGAAAAGCATGTATTTTGTACATATCTTATGTCAATTTTTGAGGGTTAGGGTATTAGGATTTTTCTAAGTCCAAAAAAATAAAATTGTTAAAAAAGTTAATGGATCCAATAATAATTGAATCGGACGGACCTTCTTCAAAACCTGATCCAATTAAATTTGAATTTAGATTATCTTTTAACGAATTTGAATTGGATTATGAATTGTCGAATTTGAATTAGATAATTTTTACCTCAGATCAAATCACATTCATGTTAAAAATTCAAACTACACTGTTATCTCTAGATTCGATGCGTATCCATGCACATTATTGATCTCCTTCGTCGAAGTGCGGCATACGACAAATCAATTAATTCACCTCAACACTCCAAATTGAGATATTTACGTACTTTTAATTATCAAGATTTTTGAGTAAAATGGGACTATCAAATATGCGTAACTCCTCCCGTTAAAATGAGTTTACGTTATAGAGATACACTCAAGGTTAACGTATGTGATTAGACATTTTTATTTCATATATGGAATCATTTATTAGAGAGGAGAGTTTCAAATATTTGAGAATGTCAAGTCTCAATTGCGTATATAAGAAGATTTGTAATTTAATAAAGTAACATAACTAAAGACAATTAAGTGTCAACTATAGAAACTTATTTAAATTTTAATGTGTATATATGAAGATTTGTAGTTTAATATAAATTTATTGGTTAAATTGATAATAAATTTATATCTCAATCCCTTTTTTTTAAAAGCAATGCTATTAAAATAACTAGTTTGGAAACTTCACCAGACTTGACATGATGATATCACATCACTCGAACGTAATAGAAAACTCTACATTTGAACGACAATTTTTTGTGTGCTCCAAGGAATGTATGTTCTTATTGTCCACGTGTACATACTTTTTACTTGTGTATTTGTTATATATTAATTTTTTAATATATATTTGTTGATGTGACACTCGAGAATATGTACTTCCAGGAGTATGGTATACATATTGCATTCAAACTAGATAAATGCTGTAATAGTTAGGTTTGACTATTGTAATAAACATAGTCAATTGGTTATTTGGGTGAGATTGATTTTGTATTTGGTTGGAATTGATCATATTTAGAGCATATTGTTTCATTAAGTTACATCATTCCTGTTGTACACTACATTAATATTGAATTTTTCACCTGTTTTTTTAATGATTTTGTCAATAAAATTTAATTAATATAACATCAATAAGGACTTCACATGGTGTTTAAAATTCAGATTTTATATATATTAAGTTTTAAATTTGATTGCCCCACTTCCACCTACACGAATCCTTTCATCTTGTCCGAATCCAAAGGAGAAAAGATAACATTACCATAATAAACCAGCTCACTTTCATTTACGATTTTTCTCCAAAGTATATATCATATTCATAGGAATACATACTTTTACAAGTCACATCAGCAACACATATTAAAAATAATCTATATGACAAATACAAACAGAAATACACACTTCTAAATGTATGATATACATTACCATTTTTCTCCTATCAAACACTACCCTAATTAAAGTAGGTTGAATTGTTATACTTATTTAAGTTTCACACCTTCAATCAAGTAATAGGGTACAAATAAATCCTTGATCTTTTAAATATTGAGTAGAGAGGCTTATTATTAGCAACTAAGTATACTCTTTTTGAATTTGAAGCAATTTGCATAGGGGGGGGACCCTTTGAAGACTTATCCATATCCATTTGCTCTCCCATAATAATAATAATTATCATCCAGCTCTAGCACACCAATTTTGATAAATTTAATTTCCACACTTCTTTTGGACCGACCCACAATTCCTTCTTTTTTCCTCATTCCACAATCCGTTGACCAAACCACAAAAGCTAGCCTAGTCAATGTCTTCCAATTCTATATATTCTCATGCCAACTGTCCCTATAAATTAAATTAAATTAAATATCCTCATTATGAATTAATTCACACATTGCGAAATTAGTACATACTACATACCAGAAGAGAGAGAAAGAGCATTGAAGAACTCAGAGAGAGAGAGAGAGATGGAGATGGAGAAGAAGTTGTATGAAGCAGCCATTGAAGGGAGTCTCTCAACCTTGAAAACATTAGTCCAAAAAGACCCCTTAATTCTTGACAGAATTACGTCCCTTACTTTCTTCCATGAAACCCCTTTACACGTAGCAGTCCTACGTGGCCACCTCGAGTTCACCCGGGCACTACTAAGTCACAACCCTCAACTCCCCGCCGAGTCTGACTCGCTCGGCCGTCTGCCTCTCCACCTTGCCGCCGCCAAGGGCCACGTGGAGATCATCCGTGAGCTGATCCGGGTGGGCCCTGGGGCGTGCGTGGCTCGTGACAAGGACGGAATGGCGCCCCTCCACGTGGCAATTATGAAGGGGGCCCTAGTTGAGGGGGTGAGCGAGTTGACTCGGTCTGGTCCTGAGTCGACTCGGTTGAGGGTGGGCAGAGGGGAGACTGTTTATCACTTGTGTGTTAAGTACTACAACTTGGAGGCATTGAAAGTGCTAGTGGAAGAGTTATTATTAGTGGGTGAAAATGACAACATCAGCCTGTTGAATGCCAAAGATGATGATGGTAACACTATCTTTCATTTGGCTACCCTACATAGACACTTAAAGGTAACCTTTAAATTCTTTCCTGTATTTTTTTTAATTAGCGAATCTTGGATGAGATCATCTCACATAAGTTATATTATGAGACGAATAGTTTTACAGTGACTATTAATAATTAATTGGAGTGGCTAATAGTTTATTTAAGAGTGATTATTATTAAAGCCATACCTAAATAGATTATTAGTCACTTCTAAATTTAAAAATTGCTCCAAAACATATTACTCATCATCTATACATAATAACTATTTCTCTCTTTCTTTTACTGTTTTTTCAGATTATGAAATACTTGCTAACAAAGCCAGGCATTGATCTAAATGCGGTGAACAAAAATGGTCTTACAGCCCTAGACTTGGCAGAGAATGCTCCTAGAGACATGCAAGGCCTTGAGGTACTCAACTTCCTCTTAGAATCCAATGCTCAAAGAGCTACAAATTCTTCATCCTCTCTACCATCCAACAGAGCTTCACCATCCAAATCAATCCCCACTCAAGAGAACAATGCAAGACCAAAAACAAGATCAAGGGCCAAATCTTGGACGCGGTTTTTCACCTTCGATGGTGAAAACCACTTGGAAAAGTTCCGGGGTGAGATATTTATCGTGTCAGCCATTATCGTCCTTGTAACAGCCCTACCAATAATTGACGTGAAGGTAAACGGGCCAACCATAGACGACGAGTATATCACCAACACATGGTCTCTTGTCCCGGCCTTAGCCATTATGATCTTATTGGTAAGTGGGTTACCCCTTAAGAACAAGTTTTGTGTTTGGCTCGTGCTACAGCTCATGTATACTGCGATTGGGTTCCTGGGGTTGAATTACATCGGCTCAATCTTGTCCCATGAGAGCAGATACTTTAACATAAATGATACCTTGATTTTGATGTTCATTTGGTTTGGGTTGCTAATTGTGGTTAGTTTGCTTAATATGATCCGTCTTGTTGTATTAATTGTGACGAGCATCAGTGCGTGTATGAAAAGAAGAAAGTCACGCGCAATGAGAGGTGATGTCTCATCAAATGTTTGAGAGCATTAGGTGCTAGGAGTAGGACCAGTGTGTTTGCCATGAAGTTGTTGAGAATAATAATGTGAATATATAGAGTGGTCAGAGATAGCTGTTTAAGCATTATCAATATATTCCAAAGTATATCTGCAAAGCTTGATTCAAGTAATTTGGCACTTGTTCCCCTTAAGTAAAGTTTTGGGTTCGAATCTTGTGAATGAAAAAATCTATGATGGGAGAGCTTTACCCCTCATTGGACTAACAGGGTAGGTCAATTCCAGCAAAATAAAGTATCCAAGACCAAAAAGATATTCCCAAGTGGGTATTCTTTTTTTAAAAAAAAAATATGATGTTCTTGTATTAAATGTGCTTTCTATTTTCCCCTTTTCTGGTCTGTATCATGTTTGTTAGGTTTCATTGTAATTCAAACTAGCAACAGTTCTTATTATGATACGGATTATATTTAAACTGAATAGTGACTATTAACTATTCAGTAGAAGAATGTACAAACGGACTTTCCTAAAGTCAAATAATTATGTCATTCATTTATGAAGCGCTATCAATCTTTCTTAATATTTTACAAACAAGTTTTGAAAGTTTCTCTGTTTTCCTATTCATAAACACCAAAGTTGTGTGAGCAATATAAAGAATTGAGCATTGGTTAAAATTTATCTTGTTTTATATTGTTGTTCAAACCTAAAGTGAGCTTGGAGCTCATCATATCTAAACTTTTGTTTTGATCAGACTTATCATCAGCTACAAGACACAATCTAAAAACGTTTCACCCTGAAATATAAGAAGAAAAAGAACTAAGTTGATTTTGTAATTCGAGAAGAACATGTCTCAATGTGAAACTCTCTCATCTGAAAATACGGTAATGCCCAAGTAAAATCAATTAGGAGTTTGTGATCTATTAGTGACAATTTTCAACCTTTCATTTGGCACTTAACTGAGGGGCACGGCATCACCATACAAAACAAACAACGCTATTTTTATATTTCAACCGCTAATTTTGGATCAAAACCATTGGGCTTGAGTGCCCAAAGAGGAGGTTAGTAGGCCATAACTGCCAAGCCACACTTCTACTATGACTCATCGCCATGTGTCCATTCACATTTTACGCCCTCAAATTAATAATCACCTGTTCTAGTCGTCACTCTGTTTCTTACAGCCTGCCCTATGGATGAGAGCCACGTCAGCCGATATACCAAAGTCCGATGATCCTCGATGCAGGAGATAATAAGGCCCAGAAGCAGATGAGGGTTACCGAGTCACGTCGAGCTCATGCGGCATGCCGGTAAGAAACCCAGGAGAAATGGGGGAAAACCTACCACCAACCGACACGTGTCAGTTTGACATACCACCTCCTCCTCCTTCTCTCTAATCCCTAAAACCCTTCTCGTTCTCTCTCTCTCTCTCTCTCACTCACTCTCCGCCACTCTCCCTCCTTCTCTCTCTCTTTTCTCAATCCAATGTCATTATCATGTAGTGAAATCTCTGTCTGAATTTTTGTGGGTGATCAAGAAAACTCATTCCTGATGCGGTATGATGATGATGATCCATGATACTGAGATCCAATCTTTGAATTTGGTAAGAACGATCACACCTTCATCAATCTCCCAGAAATGCTAGATCCTTTCTCTGTTGTTCCCTTCCGCTCTAAAATCTGGGTTCGCAAACGTAAAAAAATTCCCAATTTCTGACAACCCAGCCCCCTTTTTTTTCTTGATTTGATCAGATAGAGTAATCTAACACTCTGAACTCTTCAGCTGTGGATAATCCTGTAATTAGTTGTAACCCATCATCCTTTTCTCCTAGTCTGTATCTGGGCAATTTTCATTTCTGGGTTTTGTTCTTCTGGTCTGTACATATTCACCAATGAATCCTTAAAAAACAAAAAAGTTGGGAATTAGGGTTTGAGAGATTTGGGCATCGATTGGATCATCGAAGAAAGTGGCAATTAAGATGAGTTTAAGAACAGCAGAGGAAGAATCGGAGGAAGAAATCCACATCCCATCTGATATAAATTGGGAAATGCTGGACAAATCCAAGTTCTTCATCCTCGGCGCCGCCATGTTTTCCGGCGTATCGGCGGCGCTTTACCCGGTTGTCGTGTTGAAAACCCGGCAACAGGTGGCGGATTCGCAGCTTTCCAGCCTGAAAACCGCCCTCTTAACCGTCCGAAACGAGGGGTTCAGAGCTCTGTACAGAGGTTTCGGCACCTCCTTGATGGGCACCATCCCTGCTCGAGCACTCTACATGACCGCCTTGGAGGTCACCAAGAGCAGCGCCGGCGCCACCGCCCTCGGCCTTGGCGTCGCCGAGCCAACCGCCAACGCCGTCGCCAATGCCGCCGCGGGCGTCTCCGCCGCCATTGCCGCCCAGCTCGTTTGGACCCCGGTTGATGTTATTAGCCAGAGGCTCATGGTTCAGAACATGATCATGAATACCACCCCTGCTTGTAATTCCTATGTTAATGGGTATGATGCGTTTAAGAAGATCGTTAAATCTGATGGGTTTAGAGGGTTATACAGAGGTTTTGGGATCTCGATTCTGACTTATGCTCCATCAAATGCGGTTTGGTGGGCATCTTATTCAGTGGCTCAGAGGTTGATTTGGGGTGGAATTGGGGGTTATTTTTGCAAGAAGGATGACGGGTATCGGCCGGATTCGAAGGCGGTGGTGGTGGTTCAAGGGGTGAGTGCCACCATGGCCGGTGGGGTTAGTGCATTGATCACAATGCCACTCGATACATTCAAGACTAGGATGCAAGTTTTGGATAATGAGGAGAATGGGGGCCGGGGGAGGGGGCCAACGGTGGCTCAGACGGTTCGGGATTTGGTCCGAGAGGGGGGGTGGAAAGCGTGCTACCGAGGGCTCGGTCCACGATGGGCGTCGATGTCAATGTCAGCCACCACCATGATCACCACCTATGAGTTCCTCAAGAGGCTCTCGGCTAAGAACCAAGAGGTTGCAACATAGGTAAAAGCTAACTAGGAAGCAGCTTAGATCAAGATGTATCAAAGGGAATAATGAATGAGATGTTACTTGTTTTTTGAAGTTTGTTAATCAATGTAATACCTTTGTTGGGAGCAAAGAATATGAATACAATATCTGTTTGGGTATCATCTAGTTGCTCTGATGCATGAGTAGGTTGTGCTAGTCTAGTCCCACATCTTTCTTTGATGTGCTCATCCATCCTTTTTGAGATTGAGGTAAAAACATGGGAAAGTGGTTCAAGAATAAAGTTGATAGGTAATTTAGATTCCAATGAGACACTCTAGTGTGCCTTCATGTGTAAAGAGCATTCCTTCACTTTCATGTACAACTTGATTAGAAAATTTTCGTATGCGATGTTTCTTGGACAATTTTCATGAAATTAACTCGTTTTCTATTTGATTTGGTACATGATATAATAGTTTCTTTATGGACAATTTTCATGAAATTAACTCGTTTTCTATTTGATTTGGTACATGATATAATAGTTTCTTTAATGATTTCGTTAAGACGAATTTTTTCTCTTAATTTGTCACCGAGGTTCATGTTTAGTTCTTGATTTATAAAGAAATTTGGGGCATGAAAATCTATTTAATATGATTAAGTGGAACTTCTCAAAATACATGATTCAATTACTTTATCTTGACATATGGTAAAAGTATAATTGTGTATCTATTTAAGTATTAATAACAAATGTGGCAAATGTATTTTTTCTTCTTTTCTTGTTGGTGCGGAATGAACATAATTAAATATAAACTAGTTTTACCAGTTCACCAAAATTGAACTAACTACTATTAAAATGGAGAACTTGCTAAGTTACCTTATAGCTACAGGATATATTTACAGATATATTATACAAAGTATATGACATAAAACTTAGTCTGCTTACCCTAATTTTTAACTGCACTTTCTAATTTTCATCTCTTTCCCTAATAGTAATTTTTTAGAGGGTTCTTGGATGTTTACTTTACTAGAGTCGAGTTAGAGATGGTAATGAAACCTGTACTCATTTAAAAACCATAAAATTCGTCTCATTTAACACCCAAATGAGTGGTGAAAATGGTTTTAAATAGGTATGGGTCGGGTATTGGAATTTAGGGACGGGTATGATACGGGTATGGATATAACCCTCACCTGCCCCATACCCGCACCCTGCCTGTACCCATTTTTATAATAGCATAAAAAAATTATTTTGGTTTAACATTTTTTCAATTCAAGTCCAATTCAGACCCTTCTTAACCCAAAAAAAAAAAAAAAAAAAAATAGTCAATAATGTATTGATTTCACATTTCTGAACAATATAGTCCGAAAATATCACAACTGTGAATCCTATAATGACAAAAATATATATCTTACTTAGATATAGGTTGCATATAGGTATTAATTTTTATTCTCTATGTGAACCCAAACAAAACCTGCAAATCCTCAAAATCCAATGGGTATGGGTATGGATTTATTTTTTAATATCCGATTAATACGGGTACGAGTATAGGTACGATTTTCAAAAACGGATATGGGTCAGGGTACGGCTCAACCTGCCTGTACCCGATCCATTGTCATCCCTAAGTCGAGTCGCCATTGGTCCATATAGGGATAGAATTTCTTATCACATATTTTCTCGATTCATAAGAGTCAAACATAATACCACCTTATTTGAGAAAACCCATAGGCACTACACCACTAAAAACAACCTGCGTTGGTTAATAATAATTTTACCATTTTCACTAATAGCAATTCTATAGAACTTAACAAATTTGATGCATTTTTTTAAGTGCACCACATATTTGAGATATTCGATTTCCAATCTTACACTTTAAATACTCAAATTCTCATTCCCATGTACCAAACACATAACTTCCTTTAGTTTGCTTTATATCCCCATCACCACCCACAAATTTTCACGTAGCATTGTAGCAACGGCGAATGGCCACACGTAATGTGGTAATTCAAGTTTTCAAAGTTCATGCATTTATTGGATTGGAGCATTTATACTCCACATATGATATGACATCCGTCACCATACGCCAAGTACACAGGTATATTGTATAGTCCATTCTCTATGTATCGATAGTCATCATTCTCTGAGGGATCCCCGGAGTCCGAGAAATAGGGGAAGGAAAAACAAAGTCAAGAGTTTGGAATCTACAAGTGATCAACGAGTTATTTGATTTAGATTTAAGTTTTTTAAAAATCAAATCGTGTTTAAATTGCAGAAAATTTGAGTTTATTTGATTATTAGTTTGTTCAGGATATAAAATAATTGAAATTTATTATCAATTAATTCAATAAGTTGATCTCTATAGGACTGGCTATCTCAATACATATTTCAATTCAATATCAGATCAGGTTCTTGAGGAGTGAACTTACATAATTCAATTAATAACTATGTTGTATAAAATCAGTTCTCAACCTTAAAAGATTGTTCTAAGTACAAGTTTGCTCATAAAAAAATTTTAAAAAAACTTATGTAGTTCTTACTTCTTACAAACGCAACTATGTTTTAGAGGATGTGACTTTTTATTTTATTTCATATCAAATTTATATCCAGCCAATCTTATTTTGGAGGATTATACACCTCTTGATTCTGAAAGCCTGTGGTTCCACTATTAGTATTTAATCATAGTTTAAGGGAAGTAGTTAGGACACAAACTAACTTCAGCAAATCTCAAAATTGGATTTGATTATAAAAATTATTTTATGATGCTTTTCATGTTAGTGGAGGCTACAAACTCTGATCTTGAGCTTCTTTTTCTTATCTTCATCAGCATCATTTATTTTTCTTTCTCTTTATTTATTCACTTTTTCAATCCAATTAGTCAAAGTACCAGGTCAGCTGACACCAATAACATCCGGAATCTAAATCGATGTTATGCCAAAATTCTGGCAGGATACTATTACTACCTACCACATTTTGTATTTTAATTTCGTATTTCATAATTTTCAACTACGGAAATCAAAAACAAAAAAGAAAAAGGAAATATAGCAGGTGTCAATGAAGGATGCATAGTAATAAAACTCGCATCCATCTGAAATTCGGAAAACCCACCATGTTAAGAACTCAAATGGGTGACAAAAATAAGTATTAAGACCCTGTTCGGTAAAAATAGCAGTTCAGATAGCGAATAGCAGTTCAGATAGTTGATAGCTGTTTAGGCAGCGGATAGCGGTTCTAATTTAACCGTTAGCGTATAGCTGTTTGAATGAGCAGTTGAAATAAATATGTTCGGTAAATTTAGCTGTTGAATTAGCTGACTAATTTAAATTGACATAAAAAGATATACATAATTTCCAAAGATAAAATTTCCAAAGGATATTTTTTGGTAAAAAAAAAATGAAACGCTACTTTTGAATGTCAAACGTTAATACTATTAGCATTTCAAAAACGCTGCTTAAAACGCTAAACGCTACTTGAAATGCTAGCCAAAACACTATGTTACCGAACACTAAAAATTACCTGATGAGTGTATTAACTTAGTCAAAATGCCAAACGCTATCCAAAATTCTGTTGCCGTACACGCTCTAAATAAATATGGAAAGAGTATTGAAAAAATAGGTAAGAATAAAGATATAGACCCGTCTCACCCACCCTATGACCATATCAGCGTATCTGCCCCGTATTCGTTTCCCTTTTATATTAAAAAGAAGTTCGAACTTTTATTTCCAATTTGTATCCGAATAAAACCCACTAAATCAATGGGCAAAGGTGAAGGCGCTATTTTTCAATACTCGATAGATATTAGTACAGATACGGGTGTTGATTTCGAAAATATGTAAGGGTGTAGGTACAAGCACCATCGACATCCTTCGTGTCAACAAGCTTGGTAAAATCATTAGTAATTGTTGTCAATGATCTAGATTTGAATGTTGTCTACATTGATATTTGGTCTTATATGCACCCCAAAAAAAAGACACATACATTGTTTTCAAAAATAAATGTAAGGAGAAATTTACAGACAAAAACATGAGGTTAATAGAATTCAGAAGATAAAGCCTGGACAGAATTAGATGACAAATGAACAGAGTCCTCAACGAAAAGTTTTTACCCTCAATAAGGGAAGATATCTAACATCTAAGAATTACACAGTTTTCTTAGCGGCCTAAAACAAGTTTCTCTTTTGTTCCCCCCCCCCCCCCCCCGGTTGACATGCACAAGTTGAGCTATTAAAAACACGCAACGATGAACAAATGAGATACCAGAATTCAAGCCACCAAATTAATCCATTAGACCGAAAGAAGCTGAGGCGATAGGAGGAAAGTGCCCCATGTCATGGCCGAGCTCTCTTGTTGCTGCATGATGGGCACTTGTAATGCTTGATGTGCTCAGCCCTGGCCGGTGTGATCTTGACGCACCTGCCATGGAACCATGTCTCACATATGTCACAGCAGATCCAGAACTCATCCGAGGTGTAGACTTCCGCACAGGCCCCACAAAGAGTCTCGCCATGCTCCTCCTCTTCCTCTTCTTCTATGCCTTCTTCCTCCTCTTTTGGCTGAGCAGACTTGGGATACTTGCCCTGCAACCCAGTTTGCTGATTTCACAGTAACATTCATGGATATCAAGACCAATAATGATTTTTGAAGGGGGAAGAGGGGCTGAGACCATAGAATTACTTAAAAATATGCAGGGTACCAAGCAGCTATTTAAAAGTGGAACCCTAATACACACGTTTGGTAGAAGGATGGAAGTCAAAGGCAAAGAATAGATCTTTCCTTCAACAAGAAAGGAGAAGAAATCATTAAGTTTATCGCACCCCGTCGCTCCACTTAAACATCTACTCCATTAAAAGTACAAAACTTACTATAATTACGCATTTCTTTTCTCAAATTAGCAAGCCCATTTCAAACAATTGCACACGTGGAAGAGTACATCAAAAACACAGACATGAAGAACAATGCTCCAATCACAGCATACATGAAAGAGCAAAATCCATCACATAACCACTAGGAATGAACCATATTGCTAGCTAATGGCTCTGTGTTTTCACTTTTCATCTTCAATCAACAAAGTCGGGGAATACGCACGACACTTAGCAGCCGATTACAGATACAGATAGCCGCCAAAGCCCAAGCCCAAGCCAAAGCCCAAGCATACACTCACAAATAGCTCTGCAACTCACTGTTTTGGTATTAAGCAAAGAAACTCATTGAATGAAGTCAATCACATAGAAATATCTAAAAACATGAATACATGAAATGATTAAATCACAGTGGTCAGTGCAGGAAGCTTGTTAAGAAAAATCACAGTAATAAAACCCACAAACCCAGCTACGCAGAGTGAGAGTATCCATACAATATAACAAGGAAGTCACCCAAAATACAGTGGGATTCAGATTTTTTACCGATTTGGAGTTTGACTTTGACTTGTTGCTGCTGTGATTTGAGACAGAGGACTTCTCCTTCACTTGTTTCTTAGCAGTACCAGTCACCATCTCAAATATAGTGGGTAGTTCATTGATCATGTTGAACAGCCGCCTCCTACACCAGATTTGTAAAGAAGTGGATCAACGAGATGAAAACATGCTAACAATCACAGACGAACATTCCCAAAAATTTGTTCACTTTCCTGTAGCTTTGAATATGATTAACCATACATGCAATAAAAACAGTTGCTGCATGGCCTAAAACATTGACAGGAGCTAGACCCAGCTAGGAGGATTCTATATAGACATTGTTGATCATAATTGATACATTCACCCACACCTCATCACAACTCCAAATACAGTTTAAAGATGCATTCGTAGCTCATAATTCCCCTCTATACAACATAAACAAATTATCGGCCCTCATGATTCCTCTTGACGAAAACTTTGTGTACAGTATGTTATCAAACAACATAGCAAACCAGTTGCTTGTACAACTTTGAATATTATAGCTCAATAATCAGACCACCCAGTTGGCCAATCTTTCAATCATAGTACACCTGCAGACTGCCTTTCTAACAGCCAAAAAACAGTCAGCAATTATCTGATCTACCTCTAAGAAATTTAATTTGAAGAATTAGAACATTGAAGCAGGGCATCATATAACACACAAGTAGACCTGGTAAATTGGTAGTCCATATTGGATACTGGGTCTAGTCATTCTGGATCAGGTCAAAACAGCTTGATGGGATATTAGGGTTCAATATTTGAGTCATTTTATTTTTTATTCAGGTTGCACTCTCATCTGTAACCATCTTACTCAGTAAGCTAGCTGAGAAATTGTAACGAATACCTGTTAGGTTGGGCAGTTGGGCCCAATCGAGTTCATGTTACTATTGGGCTTAATTATTTAGGGTTTATGTCGGATGTGGTTTTGAGTCATCAGGTCAGACAATCATGTATGAATTAGTTTTGCCAAGTCTAATCAGTCAATATATGATTCAGACAAGTGAGCAGACAATAGACTATATATGTTGAGCCATGGTCACAAGAGTCTCAAGCTATATATAACACCAGACATACTACAATAGCCTAACTGTATAACACATAAGACAAAATCAAACCAAAAGCTATGGATGAGGATTGGCGTACACAAGAAATGGAAAGGATATAATCAAACTCCTACCCACCTCTAATTGAAGGCAGAGCCATAATCATCAATAATTACAATACTGAATTCATAAAAATCTATGATGCAAAAGCAATCATGGACCAATAGCTTTGTAAATGTGGAATGAAAACAACTCCAAACATCCCCAAAAATTGCATGTGGTAACTCATTGCACAATTAGCTAGATATTTAAATTAACATTCAAACTTGCAAAGACAAGACCATCGAATAGATTAGAATACCTGTCAGCTTTGTCAAATCCAAACCTAGCACCAAAATAGAATGCAACAGAAAGCAGCCAGGCATCACTGTGGACAGCAACCAAAGCTAGCCAATCCTTCTCTTGCATTCCATCTCTTGCAAAGTTTATGCCCAAGGCAGGTTCTGGAAGCTCTGGGGGAACTTCTTCAGCAGGAAGATTGACCTCCCACTGCTCACTGGGGAACCCATACAAGCATAGATTTTCTTTCTCTGTTAAGCACAAAACACATTCTCAGTTGATAAACTCATGAACTTGCGCATAGAAGGACAGAAACAAAGGCTCTGTCGTGCAAGTGGTAGAAAGCAAAAACATAATTATACTTTTAAAAAATAGCAGTAAAAGGAAACTAAGCAGGGATATGAACACATGCAAAAGCAGAAAGAGAAGTAAGTTATTTAACAATCATAATAACCATACAAGCAGGAAATGCATAAATTGCAAGTGGCCTTGATGAGAACAATATTGCGTAGACAGTGCAATATTCATTTGCACAACATTTTAGCATATTCGATAATTAACTTGTGATACAAAACTAATGACATTGGAACAGCTTCCACGGTCAAGTAAATTGATGCTGGAACTCCAAGACAGGAAAGTGTAGTACTTGCATCTCCCCTCTAATGGCTTAGAAGAAGACTTTCAAGAAAGGAAAAGTATGGAAACAGAGGTTTCTTTTTTTGGGGGGGGGGGGAATTTTTCAGAGATATGCCAGATGCTGAAATGATGCATAACAACAAGGAAGGAAAGAAAAAGGACAATATATATGATGCAGGAAACAAGATCTTAACACCTCCCACTCTAAGTATGTACTGCAGCTTGGAGATGTAAGCAAAGAGAAAAACACACGTCACAGACGAATGTGATCACTAACGAAATCTCAAACACTCGTCAACGTAGCTTCATCCCATTAACACACTGGACGCAAAGAAAACAAATAAACCCTTTCTAAGGCACTTATCCTGTTCCATCGACACCATAAATTACCCACATAATTTTAGCTCAACTGCTATAAATTTTAGACACGTTAAATACGGAGACAGTACCACAAGAACCATTTTCGCTAAACATGATTACAGAACTATGAGTTAGAGAAAAATTTTACATGAAGATTCAAGTGTAAGTATTGCAAATTCATTACACACTTACACTGCATGCATTCAATGGTAACACTGTCCAAGAACCATAAGACATACTCATTACTGCCTAATATCTGAAGTTAAAAGCATCACTCTCTTGCTCTCCGTTTCCAAATTGCTTTTTTTTTTTGGGGGGGGGGGGGGGGGGGGGGGGGGGCTGTGATTCCAAATGGCCAAAGAAGCACAAACAACTGAAACAATTATAACCAGGCGGCCCTTTTTCTCACAATTCCAGTGAGTTCAGTTCCAACATCAGATATTAAGTATACAGTAGAAATTCAGTAAATATGTAGTTCAGCAAAGCCACGGCCAGAAAATTCAACACTAAAATCAGTTCAAAACACGAACAGACTACAGAAAAAACCGTCAATTTTACGCATCACATATACCCACATTCACTACCCTCATCAATTTGAACCCACAACAAACAAACCAAATAAATAACAAATTCCCAATTTCCCCACCAACTCTAGCTGTGTATGAGTTAGAGAGAGAGAGAGAGAGAGAAACCCTAACCGGGGTCGCACTGTCGATAGAATTCCTCAACGTCTGCACCGAAAAAACAAGTTAAAAAAAGAAAAAGAATATCGTCCGTTAGAAAAACAGCGCAATTATTACAAAGAAGAAGAGAGAGAAAAATAAGACACCAGGAAATTGAATAAATCCCCCCCCCTTCTTCCCCCGCTATTTTCGCACAACAATGGAAGTAACCCAGAAAGCAAAAACAAAGCAAAATTGAAAATTTTTGAAAACCCAGAAAAAATAAACCCACCAGTAGTAAGAGCCTTAATCAAGCCAGCTCTTCGACCCTTGAAATCCCTAAAAACTTCTTCCACTGTACGCGGATTGTACAGCGCTCCTCCGTCCATACCAACAACACAGAGATGGGAGGGGGGAGAGAGAGAGGGGGGTCGTTGTTCTCTTCTCTGGGTTTAGAGAGAGAGAGAGTGACGGAGAGAGAAATTGAGCTGACGAATGAGGGAGGAGTACGACCACGTCCGTACGCCCGGGGGGGAGAGAGAGAGATGTTTGATTTGAATAATGGGGAGACTGGCGTGAGGAGGGGGTTTTTAACTGAATTGGATAGGAGGGTGAGTGGTCCGAGACTGAGAGGGAGAAGAAGAAGAAGAAAATCTACCGTCAAATTCTGTCAACTTTTGTCCGAGTGAATCTTTATTTCTTGAATTTTCAAGGACCCTTGTAATTGTAATTGCAAAATCCATATTATATTTATAAGAGTATATATTCTTGTAAATTATATTAATATCGTACATTAGAAATTATTTATATAATCAATACGTATTGAAAAATATATACACATGGTAAATGAGAGTACATACTTCTAGGTATGTGATATCATGTGACATAATTTTGACAAGATTTAGTTTAATTGCTTTGTGAAAATAATGATTTGATATCATGAATTTTTAAGTAATGAATACTTTAGTTTTATATGTGTGTGTGGGCGCGTGTGTATATATATATAGAGAGAGAGAGAGAGAGAGAGAGAGAGAGAGAGAGAGAGAGAGAGAGAGTAAAACAAAACTTTCCAAAACTATCATATGTTATTCGCCAAATTATTAGAGGTTTTGATTTTTTTCTAACATATATATATAGAGAGAGTGTGTGTGTGGTTTGATACCACATTAGCGAACATAAAAGAAGAGAAAAGTTTTATATATTGTATTTATCGTGTGAGTAGACAAAATATATATATATATATAACTATATGAGTCTTTCTAATTTTGAGAGGAAATAATTATAGGACCTACAATAAAAAAAAATCATAATAAAATCAGATTTACATACATATTTACATATGTAAACGGAGATCCAGGAGGTTTGTATGAATAAATTGAAGATTAAACAAAATTGGGCCCTATGGCTACTTTTGAGTCAACTTACAATTCAACTTAATACTAATGGGGCTAAAGAAAACACTCATGAAGTAATGATATGGAGGATTTTCAAGTCCCTTAAATTCTATGTCAAGTAATGAGAATACCGTCTTCTTGTTAAACAACGAGGATCAACGTGTGGATTGATTGCTTACCCGGCGCCTAATGTCCATATATCCACTAGAAGCTCCAACAGGAGGCTTCCCCGCCTCGGAAGCCGCATTGAGTGGCTCGCGCTGCCTGCAACGGTCAAGTCACGGAGCAACTTGCAAGGTTAGCCATCAGCCCCGAGATGGCTCACCGTTTTTTTTCCTTGCTTTTTTTGTTTTTTAAATTTTTATTATTTTTTCTTTTTTTTGAATTTTAAAAGAAAGTTATGTTGTAGAGGGCGTCCATAGGTATTAATTTATTTAGTGAATCAAAGTTGTAAGTCTTACATTGAAGAGAGGGAGGATTGTAAGTCGAAAAGTTGACTCATAAGCTGATGTGACAGAGGTAGGCCCCCACTAGTGAGCCAAAAAATTGGCTTACCACTGGAAATAGCATTAAAGATACGGAGCTTAAATACACCCCCACGAAAAAAAAAAAAAAAAGAAGGGAAGAACTTAATAGATACCATAAATTTGTTTTGCTATGTTTGATGGAAAATAAATTCATGAATAAAGCTTTTTTAGCTGCGCACATATGTTTCAGTGTTGGGATTCACACCTAAACAAATGAACATTATCCTTAATAAAGGCTACCAGTTACCAACATAGATTGGTTCAAGTAAGTTGGTACTTACTTTCCTTAAATAAGATCTCAGGTTCGAGTTTTGTGAATAAAGAAAATGTGTGATGGAAGAACTCTACCCCTTATTGGGCCAATAATAATTTGACTCCATTAATAGGGAGGATCCAAGACCAAAAAAAATAAAGGCTACCAGTTGTTTAGAGATATGTTATCGCTCATATAAATTCTAAATACTTCTACCCTATGTGTAATAACCCAACCCTAGCCCATATTTATTTATTTAAATTATATTTATTTATTTAATTAATCATATTTATTCATTTAATTAATCATATTTATTGATTTAATCAATCATGGTTATTTATTTAATCAAATCATGCTTATTAATTCAATTACACTCAATTTATATATTTACCGAATTACCTTATGTCATTTAAATTTTTCGCTTTCATTTATCGTATTTAATCATCCCGGTTGAGGGATATTTCATTTAAATCTCATTTTGCAATTCAAGTTTCATTGATTGTTAATTCAAATTTCATTGGTTGTTAATTCAAATTTTGTTGATTGATTAAATTTCAGGCGAATCAATAGTAGGCCTCGACAATTATGATTAAGCGTTAAATTATTTTCCATAACGTCACAAAATTTTAAGTTTTAGCTACGCAAAAGTTTGGGCACGAATTCATTGGGCCCAAATTATGGCCCAATTCATTAGGCCCAAATTATGGCCCAATTCCTGTGGGCTCAAATTTTAGATCGAAAATTTTAGTGCAATTAAATTAAGTTAATCACCATCATTGTCCCTAATTTTAATTAGCAAAAAGCCACTTTTTGATGGATAAATATCAGCCAAATTTGACCTAGATAAGAATCCAAGTCGTTTCTTCTCACCAAGCAAAGACTAATCTTCTACTCTCCTCCACCTATTTCCCCTCCCTCCCACATGGTTGTTTGCTGCTGTCCAGGGGTGGTTTCAACCAGTTTTGCCACCTTACAGCCACTTGTCGCCATCCCTTGGCCACCAGGCAGCCACCCGCAGCCACCCTAGCCACCCCCCATACTCCCACAAAGATCCAACACCATGTATACCTGTTTTTCAAGCATCAAAGTGAGTAAATCCTAACTTGATCTTGATGTATTTTTTGTTTTTATGATTGTTTTAGTTATGTTTTATATTATTGAGATCAAGATAGATGTTATCATACAAATTCTATCGATTTTGGGGATGTTGATCATGGTCGAGTTGAACTTGAAGTATGTTAATGGTTAGGGTTTGTCATGATTAAGTTAGCTTAAGCCGAATGATGGATTTGTATTGTTTTGATTATTATTTTGTAATCTTCAGTCTTATTAATGATTATGATGATGTTCGGCGATTTGGAATGATTTCAAGTGAGGATTAATGTGAAAAAGAAGAGGAGAAAGTAAAAATAATGAGGGCTGAAAATGACAGAAAATATGGGTGACTTTGAGATTAAACTGATAGTGATCGGTCCACTGAAAAATTATAATTTTTTATGGATAGATAGGTCAGTGTGTTAGATTTCAATTGCCTTTGAATTGCCCTAATTCGAGTTATATGGAAAAAGCTATGGCTATTTTTCTAAAACTACACAGGTTCAATAAAACTTGACACACTTGTATTCTAGCCCCATTTTGGAAACTCTATTATGGAAATCGTATTTTGTGTTGTAAATAAAAGTTTTTCAGAACTTTTTAATCTTTCTATATTGGAATCTTAGGTCTCCATTTGAGGTCAAGGGTGAAAGTTGTGAATTTTTGAAATAAACTGACGTGCTTTGGTCTAAATTGGGCTGTTATTGCAATTTCTGTGCAGCGTATACTTCGAGAAAAATTCTAAACACTTTACTGTAGATTGCCCATATAATTTTCAAATTTTCTATGAGATTTCATGAATTTTAGTTGAGTATTTTGAGTTTGGTGATTTTTGAAAGCATTTTGAGTAATTGTACAAAGAGCAACAATAAAGATTGAGTGAGATTGATCATGCACTTATTTTGTGTATTTTGGACTAAGTAAGGTCATTTAAGGGGGAAATAAATATTTATGAACTTTCATAGAGCTGTTAGCTTGATTAATGAGAAAGAAGAAGACAAGTGTACAATTTGAGAGCTTGTTTATCAGTTTTGAATCACTTGCGGATTTTACAAAGAAAATACAAAGTTTAGGGAGCTTAATAGCTTCTATTGAGTTTAATGACTCACTGGGGTGGAATTCTATATTTGGTGGACTTGTGAATGAAATATGGGAAGTGAGAAGAATTTTGACTTAGAAATCATATTTATCAGCCCAAGTTATTACAGTTTATGCTATTTTGAACCAAAATATCTCTTTAGGCCTCAAACCTCTATTACTTACTCAATTCAGAATATATCAAATGTATTTATGAAGTCAATCAAGTGTACTCGCTGTTATCTTGAACCAAACTGTACATTAGTGAGCCTTAACCCGTCTCAGCAACCTATCTCAGAAAAGACCAAAAGCACTATCTCATTTATCATCATCAAGGCCTTTTTCGTGGAAATCTTATTCATCTCATTGTGGTGTTTTTTACTTTTATTTACTTTATACCGGATTTAATTACTTTTATTAATTTAGTTTTGAAATTATATTGAAATACCCAAGTTATGTATACCATTTAATTACTCAATTTCTATCACACATACTTACTTAATTATGTAAGTAAAGATCATTTACTGACTACACATACCTATAATGACATTTATGAAATAGAATCAAGGCCTAGTTCTCGATCCCTGTGATGTATAAGTGCTATCAAATCAGAACATATTTATCAAGTTAGATGACATTTATCAAGTCAGATGATATTCTTTTTTAAAGACTTAAGGTACGTGCATTACCTGTATCTTCAGAAAGCACAACAAATTTATGAAGTTACAACTATTAATGAGTTTATCAATTAATCAGTTTATACAGTGATTTGTCATTTAATTTGTGACCCCGTCAATTATCATTTATACGGTGTCAGCGCATCATTTATCCGTGCGACTTCAGGCCAACTCTTGATCGGAATGGCAGGTGCACATCTATGTATAGATTATATCATTGCAAGGGGTTCACATGCAGATAATAATAAGCAATTCAGTTTCATATTACTTTCATTTTCTTTGTTATTGCGAACTAAATAAATTGCAAATGCGGTACCCATCAACAGTGTTTCTACACTCATTTTATAATACAGGAATACATGTACTGAGTTTTAACTCACATTTTCGAATTGTTTTCATGTTTTCCATTTTAGGTGATGAAGTATCACATGTTTCTCCATTTAGCAAGCCCTTTTGGATGTCATTAGATGCTCACAGTAGATTCAGCATAGCATGAATGTTGGGATCAACCTCATGATCAAGTTGGGTCTATATTCAATATACTTGTGTAGTGTGGAGTGCGAATTAGCACATGGTATGATTAAGTCAATTGTATTGAAGTTGAACTATTATGGACCCTGGTCTTGAAGTGTTTTAGTTTAATAAATTGTGATTGTGAGCATGAGTTGCAAGATTAAGTAATTTCAGTGAGCCTTGTCCTTGTCAGGACGGCGATAGCGCCTTCTATTATTAAGTCTTCTATTACAATTTTTCATAAATCATGTTATTAGCATTTTGGGGGCGTTACAAATTTAGTATCAGAGCTAAGGTTTTAAGTGCCACTGTGAGCTATCAAGTGTTTATGAGTTAGCTATCAAGGTGTATATGAGTTATGTTGGACCAGTTAAATGAGCTATTGACTATAAGTTTATATGTATGGGCATATATGGAGAAACCATTCTCATTTGGGTGACTCAATCATTTGACAATATCATGAGATTCGAGAATTAGCAAAGTAGAGTGTGGAACCATTTGGGTCATCTGTTAGTGAGGCATGCTCTCATTTATTTGGGAGTTATATTGTATGTTTCATTTCTCTCATTTGTTTAAATTTTTATAATCGCGCACTCCGGGTGTGTGACTGGCCATTGAGCTATTGAAGTGTTTCTCTCCATTTTTAGGCGGAACTCTATCCGTTTCGCTCCAGAATTTGATAGTTTCATTGAGGTATATTAACATGCAAGATATTTAGTATAATGATGTTTAAAACCTATTGCGGGAATGCCATTTGCAACTTGGTATATCTTTAGGTTGAATCAGTATGAGATGGAATTATTGTAGGAAATCCTGTTACGGTAGTTCAGTAGCATACGGTGTGCCACTTGGCACTATATGGGTGCCACGAGTAAGATTAAGCTGTCATTCTTAATATTAGGACCTTACATCAGCAATGCTCCCATTACTTCCTGTCATTGGCTTATTTATGCCCCAGTTATCTTGAATTGTACAGAGGCATCATTTCTTTGCCACTCACACTCTCTTGATTTGTAATGGAGTGTTTATGAAAAATCTCATATGTGGTATGCGGGGAGTTCTTTAAACACATCTGAGCAACCTTTCTTATAGGCGATTCAAACTCTGACAATCATAATTGTTAAATTCTTTATTTCTATAATGGAGCCTATAATGTCCCCCAGTATGCGTTACTGTGTGATTTGTAGTTCTTTCTAAGTATATTTGACCCATTATACTTACAGTTCAATCATCACCATATTCATATTTTTACTGTCACCTACTTTAACTCCTTACTTCTATTTGGCCACTATTCATTTATTGCTTGCAAAGTCTTTGGTTACTTCAGACCCAGTCATTGAGTGTCTTTTCAGTAATTAAATGGATCCATATTATTTATGTTTTTATAGCATCGTAATGTTATGTTGGCATACTACTCTATGGCAGTGACTGCATGTCATTACTCAAGTTATTTTGGCAATCATTTCTTTACTAGTACAACCTATTTTATTAATAATAAACAACGATTTGTGCTATTTCCATCTGCTCGCAATTTCGAAGTTTATATGTCTACCCAATACTTCTATTTATTGCAGAATGTGTTACTGATGGATGCCATCATGTTCAATCATACGACTGACTTCTTCATCTTGACGTATTGGCCTTTCAAATACCCGATGAATAAAATTTCCTTTTTGGTAGTGCTGACCCTCATCTTCATCAATTTACTCAAATACGGGTACCGTATGACTTTTCAAATGCCTCTTTGGCAATCTGTTGCATTTCTTCACCTTCATTACTTAATACTCTCTCTCAATTTCATAACATCGTTAATTTACTTCACTATCATGACCATCATGAATGTCTTGTATATACAGGTCAGTTATATGCCTCACCTCTTTCGTTATGAATCTTCGTCCTATCATTCATTCAATTTACATGCCGGTCATTTATAACCAATAAAAAAATATCTTTGCAATAGTTCATGGTGTTGTTACATCTCTTTATACTTTAGATCGTCCCCTGCCTTTTAAATTTGCTGAGACCAGTAAGTAGTTGAATATGTTATCTTTTATAAATATGTCTCGATTAGTATTGCTGGAACCATATTCATTAGACATTCAATCCAGTTTGATTGGCAGATTTTGTTATCATTATCGGGATGAACTGATTGTGTACTTATAGAAGATGACTTGTAAAGATCTTGAGGTTAGTTTGAGAAATGAGGAAAGACGAGACGTGTGTTTCTATGGACCAATGGAAAAAAACCCCCTATTTCCACTCTGATTACATTGTACAAGCAAGTGAGTTATCGTATCAGCAATGCATTGAATATTAGTGATATGCCAACCACATGCGATATACACTTATCCATGATCACATTTTGTGAATTTAGAGAGATTTTATCTGAGGACTTTCAGGACTGTTTTTCCCTAAGAAACATTGATTTTCAGATCAACCTAGTTCTAGGTGTTCAATCCATTTTCAGAGCTCCTATCATATGACCTCCAGTAGAGTTCAAAGAATTAAAGATTTGGTAAGACGAGTTATTACAGAATGGAGTTATTTGACCAAGTGTGTCACCGTGAAAAACCTAGTTTTATATGTGTGAAGAAGAAAGGAATAACCTTATGATTGTGTACTGCATACGGAAAGTTGATCAATATCACTATCAAAAACAAGTGCTCTATACCTTGAATAAATGATTTATAGGATTAACTATCAATAATAGAAGTCTTTTCCAAGAATAACTTGAGGTCTGGATATCACACCCAAACCATGCAACCACAATTTATCTTTTGTAAGAATTATCTTTTATAGTAATTCTTGAAATTGTTTTCTTGTCTCATCTTCAAAATTTGATACTATACAATATTGTTTAACCTCCCTTACATTTCAACCCGATATTTCCTATTAGCATGATCTTCCATGTCTTTGCAAACCCATTCTTAAATATGCAATATATTTTTGTTCGACCTTATATGGTTATCAACATTCCAGTGCTCTCAACCTTCGCAATCTTTATTTTATGATCATGAGTTGTAGTTCATTCTATTGAGAGTTGATTTACACATCTACCTTACATCTCATTTATTTATAATGATAAGCTCGTATAACTTGTTCTGAATTCATAATTTAATTCAACTCTCATTAGTGTAGGTGATTGCGATTGTCATAATTTCCTTACTCTCTTTATTTTGAAATTCAACTCTCACACGTATATCTTACATTCTGATAAATAAACTTCCGTATTCTCCATTTAATCTTATTGTTGTAGTCGAATTGGCTTTATATAAGTAAAGGCATTTTCCTATTGTAGCTTGCTCAATCTATTTATCTATCCATTGACACTTTGCTTATCCAATCTATTTATCTGTCCATTACACCTTACTTGTCCAATCTATTTATCTATCTATTGCACTTTGCTTATCCAATCTATCTATCTATTTATTGCACATTACTTGTCCCATCTATCTATTATAC
Organism: Carnegiea gigantea; assembly: GCA_029747015.1. Classification (NCBI taxonomy): domain Eukaryota; kingdom Viridiplantae; phylum Streptophyta; class Magnoliopsida; order Caryophyllales; family Cactaceae; genus Carnegiea; species Carnegiea gigantea. Next base: position 105,646 of record JAKOGI010000175.1, read on the forward strand.
TTATCTTATTGCTTGTGGCTATAAAGTCACCTAGTTGAAGCTCCGTTGCTTGTCATCTTGTTTCCAATTCATCAGTTAAACCCGAGGATAATCGGATCATCTTTCTCCTTGGCTGATTATTTATTGGACCATTTATAATCCATATTTATAAACCACAATTCTTGTGGCATTATATTTCACAATTCATGATACACTTATGGTTATCTTTATTCTGACCACCCCATGTTAATCCCTCATTTATAAATCTTTTTTGGTCTCATTGTTTATTTCTTTTGTTCCTAATGGCTCACTTGACTACCAATCCTATCATTTTCATATCTGACCATATTTATTCTAGCGTCTAATTTGAACTTAGAACAGATTTTAGACTAGTCTGATGAGGAAAGATCATGTGGTGTATTAAGAACATCAGATGAGGACATTTTGATAAGGGCATAATCTCCAGCAATGTCTAGCGGTATTAGAGTAAGTTAGAAGAAGCATTAAGAATAATAAAACAGTTTAAGTACATGCTAAGGTGACACAATGACTACAAAAGAGTCATATGGTCATATTAACCAAAGAAGGAGACAATCAAAGTTTAGATGAGATATAAAGTATTCCAAAGGGCTTATCTAGTCAAGGGTGTCAGGAGACTGGATATCAAAGATAATTGAGTGCTCATTACATTAGGCTTTATGAGTCAGTATCAGAATATTTATAAGGAAATACAATGGTTTTCATATTTATTAGTGGTCAAGACAGAGAACTGGTAGAGCAGAGTACCTCCTTTGTAGTAACAGATTTTTTCTTTTGAAGAGAATATCAATTTTTGAAACAAAGTAATCGAGCAAGTGAAGATACTGAGGATCTAAATACTCGACCGCATGATTAGCAGCTATACACTTTGGGCTAATCATACCTTTTTGGAGGGAAGCAGTGAAAACCAACAATCCATACTTGAGGTGGCATTGCATACATGATCAAAATCATAAGTTTTGAGGACGAAACTCTTTAAGGGGGAAAGGTTATAATAACCCAACCCTAACCCATATTTATTTATTTAAATCATATTTATTTATTTAATTAATCATATTTATTCATTTAATTAACCATGATTATTGATTTAATCAATCATAGTTATTTGTTTAACCAAATTATGTTTATTAATTCAATTACACTCAATTTATATATTTACTGAATTACCTTATATCATTTAAATTTTTCGCTTTTATTTATCGTATTTAATCATTCTGGTTAGGGATATTTCATTTGGGTCCCATTTTACAATTCACGTTTTATTGATTGTTAATTCAAATTTCATTGATTGTTAATTCAAGTTTCATTGATTGATTAAATTTCAGGTGAATCGATAGTAGGTATCGACAATTATGATTGAGCGTTAAATTATTTTTCGTAACGTCATAAAATTTTAAATTTTAGCTACGCAAAAACTTCGACCTGAATTCATTTATGTTGGCCCAATTCATTGGCCCAAATTATGGCCCAATTCCATTGGACTCAAAATTTGGCCCAAAAATTTTGATGCAATTAAATTAAGTTAATCACCATAATTTGTTCCTAATTTTAATTAGCAAAAAATCACTTTTTGGTAGATAAATATCAGCCAAATTTGATATAGATAAGCATCCAAGTCATTTTCTTCTCACCAAGCAAAGACTAGTCTTCTACTCTCCTCCACCTATTTTTCCTCCCTCCCACAAGGCTGTTTGTTGCTGTCCCGGGGCTATTTCAGCTAGTTTTGCCACCTTCCAGCCACTTGCTGCCATCCCTTGGCCACCAGGCAGCCACCCACTGCCACCCTAGCCACCCTCCATACTCCCACAAACATCTAACACCACTTATACCTCTTTTTCAAGTATCAAAGTGAGTAAATCCTAACTTGATTTTGATGTATTTTTGGTTTTTATGATTGTTTCAGTTATGTTTTATGTTCTTGAGATCAAGATAGATGTTATCATGCAAATTCTATTGACTTTGGAAATTTTGATCATGGTGGAGTTTTGAACCATGTTAAGGGCAGGGTTTGTCATGATCAAGTTAGCCTAAGTCAAGTGATGGATTTGTATTGTTTTGAATATGATTTTATAATTTTTAGTCTTATTGATGATTATGATGATGTTTTTGGTGATTTGGAATGATTTTAAGTGAGAATTTACGTGAAAAAAAGAAGAAAGTAAAAACAATGAGGGCTAGAAATGACAGAAAACAAGGGTGACTTTGAGATTAAATTGATAATAATCAGTCCACTGAAAAATTATGCTTTTTGGTGGGTAGATGGGTCATGTGTTAGTTTTCAAATACTTTTTCAATCGTCTGAATCCGAGTTCCGTAGAAAAAGTTATGGCTGTTTTGCTAGAATTGCGTAGGTTCAACCAAACCTGATACACTTGTATTCTAGCCCCATTTTGGGAACTCCATTGTGGGAATCATATTTTGTGTTGTAAATAAAAGTTTTTCGAGACTTCTAAATCTTTCCATATTGGGGCTTTAGGTCTCCATTTGAGGTCAAGGGTGAAAGTTATATTTTTTTGAAATGAGCTAACCTACTTTGGTGCATATTGGGTTGTTATTGCAATTTTCATGCAGCATATACTTGGAGGAAACTTTTGAAAAGTTTGCTATAGATTGCCCATATTATTTTCAAATTTCCTATAAGATTTTATGAATTTTGGTTGAGTATTTTCAGTTTGATGATTTTTTGAAGCATTTTGAGTTGTTGTGTAAAGAGCAATAAAGATTGAGTGAGATTGATCATGCACTCATTTTGTGTATTTTGGGTCAAGTAAGGTCATTTAAGGGGAAATGAATATTTATGGACTTTTATGGAGCTGTTAGCTTGATTAATGATAAAGAAGAAGCAAGTATACAATTTGAGAGCTTGTTTATGAGCTTTGGATCACTTATAGATTTTACAAAGAAAATACCAAGTTTAGAGAGTTTAATAGCTTCTATTAAGTTCAATGACTCATTATGGTGGAATTCTATATTTAATGGACTTGTGAATGAAATATAGGAAGTGGGGAGAATTTTTGACTCAGAAACCATATTTATCAAACCAAATTATTGCAGTTTATGCTATTTTGAACCAAGATATATCTCTTTTGGCCTCAAACCTCTATTACTTACTCAATTCGAATGTATCAAATGTATTTATCAAGCCAACCTAGTGTAGTTGCTGTTATCTTGAACAAAGCTATACATTCGCAAGCCTTAACCCGCATCATCAACCTATCTCAGAAAATGTCAAAAGCACTCTCTCATTTGTCACCATCAAGGCCTTTTCCGTGGTAATCTTATTATCTCATTGTGTTCTATTTTACTTTCATTTACTTTATACCGGGTTTAATTACTTTTATTAATTCAGTTTTAAAATTATATTGAAATACCCAAGTTATGTATACCATTTAATTACTCAATGTCTATTACACATACATACTCAATTATGTGAGTAATGATCATTACTGACTACACATACCTACAATGACATTTATGAAACAGAATCGAGACCTAGTTATCAATCCCTGTTATGCATAAGTGTTATCAAGTCATAACATATTTATCAAGTAAGATGATATTTATGAAACAAATGACATTTATCAAGTCAGATGACATTTTTTTTTAAAGACTCAAGGTACATCCATTGCTTGTATCTTCAGAAAGTAGAACATATTTATCAAGTTACAACTCTTTATGAGTTTATCAATGAATCAGTTTATACAGCGATTTGCCATTTAACTTGTGACTCTGTCAGTTATCATCTGTAGAGCGTCAGCCCATCATTTACCCATATGGCTTCAGGCCAAGTCTTGATTAGATTGGCGAGTGCACATCTATGTATAGATCATATCATTACAAGGGGTTCACATACAGATAATAATGAGCAATTCAGTTTCATATTACTTTCATTTTTATTATTATTGCGAACTAAATAAATTGCAAAGGTGGATATCCATCAACAGTATTTCTACGCTCATTTTACAATACAGGAATTCATGTACTGAATTTTAGCTCACATTTTTGAATTGTTTTCATGTTTTCCATTTTAGGTGATGGAGTATCACATGTTTCTCTATTTAGCAAGCCCTTTTGGATGTCATCAGATGCTCACAGTAGATTCAGCCTTGCATGAATGTTCAGATCGATCTCAGAGTCAAGATGGGTCTATATTCAATATACTTGTGTAGTGTGAAGTGCGAATTAGCACATGGTATGATTAAGACGATTGTATTGAAGTTGAACTATTATGGACCTTGGCCTTGGAGTGTTTCTGTTTAATAGATATTGTGATTGTGAACATGAGTTGCAATGGTTTCAGTGAGCCATGTCCTTGTCAAGACGACGGTAGCACCTTCTACCATTAAGTCTTCCGTTGTAGTTTTCGGTAAATCGTGTCATTAGCATTTTGGGGGCGTTACACTATGCGACAGTCAGATCAACATTGGGGATTAGGTACTTTCAAGTGGCTATGAGTCTTGGTTATCCTTTCAACACTAAGGATATGATTGGAGTTTATATTTGTCTTAATGACGTGACCACTTTCAAAAAGGCAGTGATTGTTATAGTCTTAACTTCAAGGCGCCTTTATACTTGGACAAATAGACATGAGAAATGAGATAGAGTCTTTTGTAAGATTGATAGTCTGAGCAGATTTAAGAGTGGATCCTGTCATGAGAAGATGAAAGACCAATTTTCTCTTTGAAGGCATTTCTGACCCCAACTCCATGGTTATTGAATTTCACTTAGAAATGAGCAATCATAAACGTCCATTCAAATATTCTGAATGTAGTCCAAGCACCCACATTCTTAAGTATGTTTTAGTGAAGTTTGGACAACTAAAATTCGGGATATTTCAATTGGTTACAAAATTATAATCTCTAAAGGTCCCGACCAGAAAGATGTATAATGAGAAATTGATGCAATGGACATGGCAAGGCTCGTCCTAAATAGAGCTCAATAAACCTTACAATTTCACCCCCTCAATTGGCAGTTGCAAGATGATGAAAAAGGCTTTGCAAGAGGAATTTCACACTCTTATTGATACTTATGTTCTACTGCTCAAGCAACAAACCAGGTTGAATTGGATCAATTTAGGGAATCAATGTAATATATATTTCTTTACTTTGATCAAACAGAAGAAACGACAATCCATTATCCATGAGATAAATGATACTTAACGAAATAAGTAAGTTGTCAGAAGGTTAGTTTCCAAAAAAAGTCAACTGGATTTACTCAATCAAGCAATGCCCTAATTACTTGCAAATTGTAATTGTTTTTTTTAATTAATTTGTGTTGTCTCATTTGACATTGGGTACTGGGATTGTATGTGTTATTTCAGTAGTTTGCTTTTATGAGTCTCATATATATGTCGCAGCTCATGTAAAATCCTTTTCCGATTGCACTAATTTTGTTCAATTATTGGGTTCTTTTTTTATGAAAGAGGGTGGCATAGAGCGCAATTTCTTACGTGCTCCCAGAAGTATGTGCTCTTATTACCCACGCGTATATATTTTTTGCGTGTGTATTTATTATATATTAATTTTTTAATATATATTTACTGATATGACTCTAGAGAGCATATGCTCCCAAGAGCATGATATACACATCGCGCATCGAAGGTGTGAGGCTGAGCCATAGGACAAATTTAAGGGGATTATTACTGTTTCTTACGACAAACAAATTTTCCGCTGCAGTCTTCAGGCTGGATTCTTTATGGCAAAGTACATTCGGCCACTGTGATCATAGTCTTGTTATCAATTTATTTTCATTCTAAATGTCCCAAGACTTAGGGCATTTTTATTATTTTTGTCTGAGCCATTTTTTGCAAAAGATAAATCTCCTTTGGATCAGTATTTTTTCATTCTAAGTTTGCAGTAAATTTCCTCTCTCCTATTTTCTCATTCGTCACTTAACAGAGAAGTCGATGCAATGTCAATCACAGAGAAAGTACCTAAGGTCACATTAAATGTGGGAAAAATGAACTTTGCTTTTGAAGTTCTACTACGTCGTCAATTTGGGCAACTTTTCAAGTTCCTGGCTCAGTGGTTAGTTGTTGCTATACAAAATTGCAGTGATAATTGTGAACTTTCCATCTCATCAGGGACGGATCTGCTATGGGGTTAGTTGACCTCTCTCAAAAACACATTCAAGGAGAAAAAAATTAGTTGATTCAATAAAATTGGAAGATTGGGCACAAATGATACAAACTTTGGGGTAATGACCAAATTTAAAAAAAAAAAAATAAATTTGCTGGCCACCAGCATAACCAACTTTGATCCCATTCACTAGAAGCATATCATCACTGAGTTATATGGTGGCTAACTCATCGGAGAAACGATGTAGATTGGATTATTTGCACACAAACGGCAGATCAAAGGGATTTAATTGACTTTTAGGACTTGCATATCTAGAAAGCAAAAATATGAAAGTAGAATTCCTGAAAAATTTGCTGTCTACGTCATGTTCCGCTAAGTCAACACTGTAAGAGAAGGTTAATACTGTTCCGCTAACTCAATACTGTAATAAGTTGATGGTGGTAGGTTAAAAATAAAAGAAGTCAAAGTTAATACTGCTAATGTCCAAAAAAAAAAATTCATATTATTTCTGGCTACTGCCTCAATATTTGTATTACTTGCATTGAATGTACCAAAACATTTGATACGCCTTAATGCCTTACATATGTGAAGAGTTTTTTCATGCCATGGTTATATCTTGCATGTGATATTGAGATGCTTTATTAAAATAAGAGAAGGGAAAATTGAACTTGGAACCTAATATATCAACGGTAACCATTAGGTTATGATCTCATTGATGGGATCGAAGGCGAATTATTATATACACCTGTGTGTACTCTCGCATCTAATTTATATATATTTTCTTGAAGTGTGTTTGTCATATATTTTATGTTATAATATAATTACTTATGCGCTACATAGGATTGCATACTTTCAAGTGTAGAATGTAGGCTTTGGGGGTCGCGTTTTTTTTTGGGGGGTAAGCAGCAGTGGCGGAGCCAGGATTCTGAGCAAGGGGGCGAGATTAGGAAAATTAAAGGGCACTTCCAAATAAAAAAACAGAAAAGGCAGAACGAAGAGTCGAATCAGGGACCTCCCACCCAAAATAAGGGGCAACCACCACCCTGCTATGCACTCCTATGATGTGTACTTATGAACTCATTAATATATATCTATTTTTCTTACCTATAAAAATATCCCACATTTAATTTTTTTCTCCCAAAAAGTTGGGGGTCAACTGACCCCCCTTGCCCTAACATGACTCCGCCCATGGTAAGCAGACTTAGCCCATCAGGCTCCTATCTCAGGAGTACCCAATGAACCTTAATAGGTTAAGGGGTAAGGGATATCAAAGTCCAGGCAAGCTGTGTAGGAACCCAGCCCCCCAAAGCTTTGTGCATAAAGCACATCATTCGCGTCCCCTCGAGTCGAACTCGAGTGGGAAGTGTGGGGGAAGGCAGCAGTGGCCAACTAGGCCAGCTGCTCTTCGGTTTTGGGGATCGAGATGTATAGTAGATGAGGGTCTGGTAATTGAGAGGCCTTGTTATGAGGAGAGAGAGTCAAAAAAATAAGGATATTATTGAACAAGCACTATTATGAGATGATTAAAGGGCCGTCACTTAAAACACCAAATTGAAAGAAAACAACAAGACCGAAGAAAAGAACATTCAATTTATTGCAACATTCCCAGAAGTAAATTTCCATTATCATTTAATTTTTTTTCTCCCAAAAAGTTGGGGGGTCAACTGACTCCCCTTACCCCAACATGGCTGTGCCCATGGTAAGCAGGTTTAGCCCATCAGGCTCCTATCTCAGGAGTACCCAATGGACCTTAATAGGCTAAGGGGTAAGGGATATCAAGCCCAGGCAAGCTGTGCAGGAACCCAGCCCCAACCCCAAAGCTTTGTGCACAAAGCACATCATTCGCGTCCCCTCGAGCCGAACTCGAGTGGGAAGTGTGGGGGAAGGCAGCAGTGGCCAACTAGGCCAGCTGCTAGTTGGCCACTGCTCTTCGGTTTTGGGGATCGAGATGTATAGTAGATGAGAGTATGACAATTGAGAGGCCTTGTTATGAGGAGAGAGACTCAAAAAAAGAAGGATATTATTGAACAAACACTGTTATAAAATGATCAAAGGGCCGTCACTTAAAACACAAATTGAAAGAAAACAACAAGACTGAAGAAAAGAACATTCAATTTATTGCAACATTCCTAGAAGTAAATTTCCATTATTATTACTATTACTATTATTATTATTATTATTTTCACAGCCTCGACAGTCGACACACCCCGCCCCTTTTTCGCGGTCCAGCCCCATAGGTATTGTTTCAGCCTCAAGTCAAGCAGAAAGTGAGCCAGAGCCCTAGCTCCTCCGCCCCCGTTATTTCCATTGTCTCTCACCGCCGCATCGCCTCCGCGCCTCCGCCTCGACCTCCGACGCTCACCACCAGCGCGCCACCAGCGACGACCGACCCGTCCCCAGGCCTGGTCTGTGACTGTAAGTTTAGTACTTTAGTTTGTTGTTTAAGATTTTAATTTGTAGATTAATATGCTATTAGTTGTTTAATTTGCCAGTTTTTTCAATTTTAGAGTAATCTAATTTGTTAGTTTAATGTAATTGATTGGTTAGATGATGATTGAGTATTTGAGTTTGAGTTTAATTGATGAAATATTGATCATTTGTATGGAATTGAGTTCGAGTTCGAGTCTAATGTAATTGTTGGTTAGATGGTGATTGAGTATTTTAGTTTGAGTCGGTTTACTCTGTGAGTTTAATCCATTTTCAGCTCTAGACACTGATTGTGTATATAAAATTGAAATTGAAACTTTCACAAGACACTAATCATTATCTTTATTGTAGATCAAAATGCATAGATACTCAAAAAATAAAGCTATGGAATTATCTTAAAAAATAAAGCTATGGAATTATCATTCCCTTCGAGCTCTAGATCTGAAAAGGCATAGATATGAGGTTTGGTCGAGGACAATTAGATTAGATGTAATGCAACAGTTATGCAATTTAGTTTTATGACTATTATTAATTTTAATATTGCATATACTATTATTTGGACCACCCTTAAAATCCGGTATCTGCTACTGCAGATAGTGTTAACTGGTGAAGATGATAGCGGCAATTTCATGGGTGCCAAAGGGGGTGGCCAAGACTGTGCCTGAAGTAGCTGAGCCTCCTTCTAAGGAAGAAATACAAGAGATGCTGCAAAGTGGCGTTCTTGATTCAGTGTAATGACTTCTGCCCTTGTTCACGTGCTTGCATTTATCTTCGTGCGTTTGGGGGGGATGGAGTAATACTTTTTGATCAATGGGTAGACTTAGCTTGTGAATTATGGGGGGTTGTTTTGTGGTTTTTTTTTTTTTTTTGGATGAGGAAAATGTAATATATTAATATAGAAAGATCAGAAGCTCAGTTGCACAGTGAGCATTGTACAAAAGACTATATACAACCTAAGTGTAAACTATTCACACAATATGCCAAATCAATAGAGGAAGAGCTAAACTTCTCATTCTTCCAAAAGTAGAGAATTTTGATGAAATTCTCTTTCAAACGCTGAAGAGGGGTTTCTATGTTTTCAAAAACTCTTCTGTTTCTCTCTCTCCAAATACTCCAAAAGATGACAAGAGGGGTTGTTTTGTGGTATTGCTATCCTTTCATATCAGGCAAAAGGAAAACCAGGATTCAATTGTCTCTTTTAGGTGTTTTAGGTGTATAGGGTTGATGGTGTCATCTTTGATACCTTGGTCTGTGTGTCAACATGTTTAATGGATTCCATGTCTATGTTGCCACTTATTTAGCTTTGCAAGCATTTAGCATTATCAACAATGGAGGCTGCCTCTTTGGTTGTGAGGTATAGGACTATGGACACTCAGTGGTCTTGTACATTCTTAATTTCTATGCTTGGTGTATGTCTTGAATAGTATGTTAGTTAAGAACTAACAAAACATTTGATGAGTTATTTTTATTTGCCCTAACCCAAAGATATAGAGGCACATGAAAAAAAAAAAAAAAACCCGGAAGCCAGGAAGACAATAGCCTCTGACTCTTGCTTATCATGTTGGTTGGGTAATCCATTTCGTCGTATTGTCTTTGTGATGTGTTTAGCCTTATGACAGCGATGGTGATCACGAGGAGGAACAAGATGATGACATGGATATGGATGGCATCAAGGCGGACGAAATCGCACTTGCATCAGTTGCCGCAGAAGCTGTTGGCAAAGATTCAAATGATATAGCGGATGCCTTAAAGGAACTTGACATGGACCATTATGATGACGAGGATGATGATGGTATATCCTGGCTGTGCTATTTGAAATGCAGAATGCTACCGATATCATTTTAGCACTGATATTGATCACAATTGACTTCCATGTTACATTATAAACACATTGTTAGGCATTTACGTAAGCTCTTTGAACTCGTTCTTTGCGATCATGATTCATGGTTCATCTTGTGAAAACTAGGCATTGATGTATTCAGTAAAGGGCTCGGTGATGCTTATTATCCCAGTAATGAAATGGATCCGTACCTAAAGGATAAGGATGTAAGTATCAGACTTATTATATTGTTCATCTTGGTAGATTACTCTTCCATTTAATGTTAAACTGTAATTTTGTCTTCCTGCTAGGATAATGATTCGGAAGAGGAAGAGGACATGACAATTAAAGCAGATGATTCCATTATTGTTTGTGCACGTAATGAAGATGATATCAGCCAACTAGATGTATGTTGTGTCTTCAAGGGGATTCCCCCCCCCCCTTATTTTGGGGTTAGCAGATGATTTGTGTGAATACACTTTTATACCCTACTTTCATCTGATTAACTAACTATTATGTTGACTTTCGGCCTTATAATACTCTTCCCCTAGTCGTGGTTGCATTGGCATCTCTTTATTATTGTGCTTATTTTTTTGCCCCCTTAAATTGTGGCCTTGGGGAGTGTGGAAAATTGGTTTTGGTGCATGCAGGTAAATGGTATAGTCTGGTATAGTCTTAACTGATTGATGTTTCCTTGACATTCAGGTTTATGTCTTAGAGGAAACAGAATACGGTCCAAACTTGTATATCCATCATGATATCATCATTTCAGCATTCCCTTTATGCACAGCATGGATTGATTGTCCTCTGAAGGGTGGAGAGAGAGGTGAGATGTCAATATCTTTCTTTGATTTTAATTTGTTGGATACTATTTTGTCTGCAATTATGCCTTTTGGGTTACTTGTTGCTTGGGGTTATAGATAGAGATGCTTCTGACTTCCGAGGTTAGTGCCTGGGGTTGGGTGTTGCCATTGGGGAATAATTCTTTGGCTGATTGGCATTGTACACTTTGATTTAGTGATTTGCGATAGTATATCAATGTTGTTAGTTCGAAGGAATGTGATCTCTTTTTGTTCCTCCATGCACTAATGTGTGCTGACATTAGACTCCTCTATTGCTAGAATCTGCATTGCAGCATGTGATGTATTTTTATTTGCTTCTATCAAAGATTCCAATTCCTATTCTATATTATAGTTCTCGTCCAAGTCTTATCATTTATAAGCTGTAAAGCCTACTGACTTCAACTTGTATGTGTGTGATCTAGCGCATGTTAGGAGTTTGGGCAGTGTTTATGCTTTTGGAAGTCAATTTTGAAAAGGACTTGAATACAAGAGACTAAAAAGTAACTTTTAGAAACCAAAAAAAGAAAAAAAGGAAAAGAGGATGGTAAGTTCTACTGGTGTATGTAGCCTTTCGTTTAAACTGCGGAGAGGCTGTGTTTGTTGGAGCCTGGATTTAAAAAGCATTACTGCTTGCTACTCATAGCAAAAGAAGTAGGTGACAATTCAGTGAGACATTTTGCTTCAATTCACCACTCCACTATGTCCAGAAGTCCTTCTGAGAACATTCCAAAGTGACCTTTTCAGTTGTATGAAGCCATGGGCATATGGAGCATGCATCCTACCCCCCTCAAAAGGGGAAAAAAAGGAAAAGATACATTCATAAAAAGCTGATTACATTACTTAAAAAGACTAATGGCAGAATGAAGAACATCTAATGAAGAACAAAGGCCCTCTTGCCCAAAAACAAAATCTTGATCCACTTTGTCTTTTATGCACCCAAGATATGTTTCTACCGTCTACACCATCTAAAACTGTTGTATTTCTTCCATGAAAGCTGAGAATCACCATTGAAGGATAAAAGCAAGAGAAGTTTTGTTTTTCTAGCACTCGGCCAAAACCGAGACAAGCCTGAATCGTTTGAGAAAATGTTGGATGTGGCCATGTCAAAGCCTTGTCCTGGACTGGAAAATTTCATGTGTATTATCAAGTTGACTCCAAGTTGGATGCTGAATGTAGAACATTTTCCATTACAAGCTCTGTAGTGCGTGATGTTGTGAAAGTGTTGTCTGATTTGTGGCATCTACACTCAATTTCTTTGGTAAATCTGATTAAAAGTTTAGAAATGTGCGAATACAAGTTTCTGTGCCTTTGTTTTGACATTTTGTCTATGTGCTAATCTATTTAGTGACTAACGCCACCTTATTTTGCGCTGAATTTACGTAGTTGTGTGGTTTGTCACTGTAAAAATGGTACAAGAAGGACTTGGTACATTGATTTCAGTTTTATTTCTGGGAAAGATAATGACATCTCTGCTTAGATGTTATTTTCACATTTTCTTACTGTTTGATTCCTTTTCCCCTCAAAGTCATTCTAATTTGTTTCTGTCTTTAATCCTCTTGTTTTGGCAGGGAATTTCATTGCGGTGGGCTCTATGGAACCTTCGATTGAAATATGGGACCTCGATGTTGTAAGTGGTAGAACTTGATTAAGGTTGTTCTAACGTTGATTTTCATGAACCCTGAAATAGTGACAGTTGATAAAGGTTTCAATTTGATTGGCTTTTGAGACAGATTGATGAGGTTGAACCGTCATTGGTATTAGGTGGCGTCGCTGAGAAGAAGAAAAAAGGAAAGAAGGTAAAACTTAAACTTCCTGCTTCTACAATTTGCTATCAGATGCATGATGTCTTAACTTTATGTCAGTTTAATGTGTTCAATTGGAAAAATTATGTTCTTTTTCTTGTTTAAATATGTTCCATACCCATACAAGCAGATGCACATGTGTCTCTCTACAAATGGATGAGCGTATTCCTGCATCGAATTGAACTATGAGTTTTTGTTTCTTGATGTGCCAAAAAGAACTCTCATTTGCTATTATTGAATGCTTCTAGTTACCTTTGGTTAATGTTAGAATTGTGTCTTGGTTGGTTTGGGATCCAAAACAGCTAAGATGAAAATAAACAAATAGAAACCGCAATTATGTTTCAGAGTGTTTGACACTGGTAGCTTTATTCCAGTTTTGGCTTCAATGAGCTATGTTTTCTCTGTTCTCCCATTTTCTTTAAACACCTTGTTTGTCCTATCCTTCTACTGAAACATGTGTGCCCAACAGCCCAACTGACCATTGTTTCAGCATTCAAGTGTATATTCTCCTCCTATTCCCCCCCGCCCCCAATAGAATTATTGCTCAATGTATGGAATTATTGCTTTAGTTGCTGGAGATGATAATTGAAATGATCTTAAAATTCTGATGAGTTCTTCGGCAATTTACAAAACAAAATTTTTGCCTATCTACTTTAATGAAACCCTGACCCATGAAGAATGATCCTTACTAACTGCTGAGATGCATAACAATGGAAGTATGGTATTTTAGTTCTGGAATTCTTTGTGATCTTGTGCTATGTATGACGTGCACTGATCTCTTGTTTTCGCTAATAGTCCTAATGCATTCGGCGACCTGCCGGTTGTTTTTTTTTTCGGGGGGGGGGGGGGGGGGTTGTCCCAAGGGGCTTGCCAAATGCAAGAATTAAAATGCTATATGCATCTAATGGACAAATTGGTTTTTGGTTTACAAAATTGCACAATTTCTCAAGTTTTTCAATTGTTAGGGGCAAATTTCATTAGAGAACCAATTGAGTACTCTTACTGTCATCATTAAAGCAATTATATTAGTGGTTAATGTGTAAGTTGAGCACTAATCAAGCAGTATTTTTCATTTTCATTTCCAGATCTAACATTATATTCCTGAAACTGTGTCAGCTATTGTCCTTGATGTTGTTTATGATGGTCGAAATATGGGATTTCATGTCCTTGAGCAAATTTAATGTTTGGCTGTCTTCTTCTTTCTTACATGACAACATTTAGGGCCCTTTTGGGGGTGGCCTTTTTTTTTGGGGGGGGAGGGGTGGTGTTTGCCCTCTTGCTTGTGTCATCTTGTTGTGTCTGTAGCTGATTCTTGACGCCTTCTCTCATGTTTGCCATATGTTACCTTCATACATGGCACCATTTAGAACCCTTTTTTCTGGACTTGTCTTTGCCTGATTATTGATGCTTTTGTTTTTCATTTCTTCCCTTTTACAGAAATCTATCAAGTACAAGGAAGGTAGCCACACTGATTCTGTGCTGGGCCTTGCATGGAACAAGGAGTTCAGGTTTATGAGCTTTTGGTTTTCATTTCTTCCCTTCCCCCTTTCCTTAATATTTCTCTTTTGCATTGATTTATAGTGGCGTAATTATTGACAAGACATGTCTGTTGCTTTCTTCTGTGTACTCTCTGCAGGAACATACTCGCTAGTGCGAGCGCTGACAAACAGGTCAAGATATGGGATGTGGCCACTGGAAACTGTAGTATCAGTATGGACCATCACACAGACAAGGCAAGAAAGAACCTTCTTGTGATGTTATTGTTGGCTGCTGGATACTGCTGAAGCTCAGCTATGAGCTATGCTTTTATTGCATTCATTTTAAACTAACTGGTTGCTCAAACACAGACTATCAATCTGTTTGGATTTCAGGATTTTTTTTTGGGGGGGGGGGGGTTGTTGTAGACAGTTTCTGAGGCTTTTCTATTTTTATTTGCTCAAATAAATTGGAAGGGAGAGGAAATTGGATGGACATTTCTCCCCATTTCCAACACTTCCTTTTCTCCCAATTTAGTGGACCTTCGCAGAAAAAGAAAAGGAATTGAAATTTTAACTTTATGCTTCCTTTCGAGAACTTTCAATTGGACATGGGAAAGATAAAGACCAAGTTCATAGACCAGAAAAGAAAATAATTCTGCTTTCACTTTTTTTTCTTCATCATCTCCTTTCTTTCCTTTCCTTTCCTTCAATCAAGAAACAACATGTGACAAAGGAGGTGGATACCAGTAATAATAAACCAACGCAAACCAGGTAATGGTAGAAATCCGGAGGAATGTGTGGCAGCTACAACATTACTGAATGCACTTAAGTTTGAAAGGTCAAAATTGTAACTAAGGTGTTTATTCGGAAGTGGAGGGGGTACGATTGTGCTTCCATCTAATTGTGTTCTTGGATTTCGGAACAACTCGAGGGGGTTGCTACTGGAATGAAGTTTAATTTTTTGTGATCAGTAATGAAGTTTAATTTTTAAAAATGGCAAAGTTGAAAGGATGGCTGTAGTGCAATGCACTGAGCTGCTTGGACCATAGTTTGTCATTCTGATATTGGAGTGAGGGAATTTAGTGAATCACCTCATACATGCAAAAGTTCGATATATGCATGAAGAACCCGTGTGCATTAGATTGATGTTTTCTTGTTTCCTGTGACTTTAATATCAAATCCCATTCTAATGGGCATCCTTGTTCAATTTGCCTTTTTGGTTGCAAGCTTACGCTTACCTTTCTGCAGGTTCAAGCAGTCGCATTTAGTCATCATGTGCCACAAATCCTTCTGAGCGGATCTTTCGATCATTCTGTTGTCCTGGTAATGCACTCTGAACTATGCCAGTATGTGATTAGGAGCCTGATAATGACATCTGGCTCTGTCTCGGCTCAGAAATTAGGAGAGCAACCGGTTTCTTTCTGCAATGCCATAATTTGTTGTACCTCTGCGGGTTGTGTGGGGTTCAGTACTTCAGTAAAGAGAACTTCTATTTATGGTGTCTAGAGTACAAGTTCAGGACTGTTTATCTTGAGCCAAGCAGCTATTTTTCCATATTAAACTGAGAAAAATCCAAATGAATGGCTCTGTAACTCATACAGATGTCATATTCTGTGCGATAATGAACTTTGGATTCTCTTGTTCTTAAGTCTGTGGTACGAATTGGCGTGCCTTGGACCGCCTGTATGATTGAGGCAAAACGTTGTTTCGATTTTACCCCGTCTTTCAATGCTTCCTCACGGCCTTTGATAAATAATGTGAAATAAATGATTGCAGAAGGATGGGAGGAAACCGTCTCACTCTGGATATAGATGGTCTGTAACAGCTGATGTTGAGAGCTTGGCATGGGATCCACATGACGAACACAATTTTGTTGTAAGTTTTTTAAATCCTTGTGGCTTAAATCTTTGAACATCTGGTCTCATGACCCTGGCATACCGAAATACTTTTATATATATTTTTGGAACACCTGAGAAACTGCTGATAATTGTGTTCTGAACAAACGTTTCAGGTCAGCCTTGAGAATGGTATGATTCAGGGCTTCGACATCCGAGCTGCTACCTCAAATTCTGATTCAGAGTTGAAGCCCAGTTTCACCATTCATGGGCATGATAAAGCTGCTAGCTCCATCTCATACAATCCTGCAGCGCCTAATGTAATTTGCTGGTTCACTCAGTCTGCTATCTCAACCATCTATCTGTTTTCTTCTGCTCACTTTGCTGTTGTTGCTTGCACAGCTCCTTGCCAGTGGCTCCACAGATAAAATGGTGAAACTATGGGATTTGTCAAATAACCGGCCTTCATGTGTTGTTTCCAAGAACCCAAAAGCTGTAAGTACTGCTCCTGGCTATGGATTGTAGACTAGTTAAGGCATCTCGAGTGCTGACACAAGGTGTAGCTACACACTACGCCCATGAAACCAACCACACCAAGCCAAACTCTATGGTCTTTTGTAGTTCCTTTTCCCCTTCCAAAGCGATGGATTGTAGACTAGTTAAGTCATCTCTAGTGATGACCCACTGTTGTATGGCCAAAGAAGGATAATTTAGTGAGGACTCTTTGCTTGTCCAAGCGTGGGGGGGGGGGGAGAGAGAGAGAGAGAGAGAGAGTTGCCAAAGGGTGGGGTGTTAATGAAGATATCCTTGCCGAGTTTTTGGGTACCTAGGTAAAGTTTGTTGCCCCATAATTTTGTATCGGTATCCTGGTTTTACTCTTTAAAACTATGTTTGTATCTTAAAAACTATGTTTTCCTTATTCTTCAGGGAGCTGTATTTTCGGTTTCCTTTTCAGAGGAAAACCCCTTCTTGCTTGCTATTGGAGGATCAAAGGGAAAATTAGAAGTGAGTAATATATAGACGCATATCTTTTCAGCAGACAAATTTCTTCCTTACTTTTCTTTGATTGTACTAAGTTGATGACTGAGGTTGACAATTCATGGCAGCTGTGGGATACATTGTCTGATTCCGGGGTTGCTCAGAGATATAGCCGTTACAACTCGAGGAAGTCCTCAGATCGTAGTTGATGTTGCAAAGATTTATTTATTTATTTTTGGAAAAGAGGGCAGTCTTCCTGGATGGCCTAATAGATCCAGTTTCCCACCTGAAAATTTTGGTTTGATCTTCCTCGTTCTCAAATATTAGTTTAGCTTTCTTCTTTGTTTTGGGGTCCTTTGTCCTGTTTCTCTCTCAATTTGTGCTATGGAGGATAGGAAAGGCAAATGTTTTAGCGGAGAAGCAAGGATTTGTCATGTATATTGTATGATTTTTGTTTATGGAAGATTCAATTGTCATGTTGGTCTTATCACCATTTTTGAATCACAATTCATCAAGTTTATTATTTGCTTTACTCGAATTTGATTCTTCCATCAGATTTATGGATTCAGGGCTTCATCTAGCATCCAAGATTTATTTTGGGTTATAGACAAAAATATTAACAATTTTGGGTAATGAGAACAACCTGTTATGACTATGAACATCCATTTGTTTCCTTTTTATTTTGAAGTATAGGTTCATTTATAGGCTATAGCCTACATTGTTTAAGTGTTTATTTATTTATTTTTCTAAATGGTTATAGGTTCATTTATTGGCCATGGACTACAGTGTTTAAGTATTTATTTATTTATTTTTCCAAATGGTGTAACAGCTTGTGAGCATTCCTAGTCGAAGTTTCATATTTTAGAACTCTACCTTCCTACATCAGTAAAAATTTCATTGTTTGAAATTGCATTTCTTCACAACACATGGAATTCCAATTTAAATCACCCAATAAAATATTTGTTATGAACTTATCTTATAACATATAATTTTTTTAATCATGTAAATATAAGTGAAAAAAAAAAGAAAAATTACCAAAGCACAAAAGAACAAAAAAAATTGGAACGCAGACCAAAACTACAGTTCGTTCCGATGCATGGTAAAAGGGCCGTTTCACTTGGTGGAAAACGTGGGTGTGACACGTGGGGCTAGCCACGAAATTCGTGGCCGTGACTGGGAGTGCTCTTATGGGGCATAACCATCGATGATTTATGGCGTCACAAGGGATAGAAGAACAGTACTAATTGAGTAATTTACAGCTTCATTGTGGGGTTAATTATACATAGACTTTATAGCTATTTTGGAGTAATTATTAATGTTTGCCAAAGAAATGTCAATATCCTGGAAAACTGGCATTATGTATTTATTAATTATTACAACCTATATTAAATTATTAATGTATCCCGGGCACGTGATAGAATCAAACACCTAACACGATGGCAAGGTCCAATTTCATTTGTATGATGTTTTTTTTTTTTTTTTTTGTGGTGGTCTTAAATGAGGATGATGTCGGATTATTTACAAATATTAATAAGAGCACGAACAATAAATAAAAGTATATTTTGCTCATTCTTCAGTGCTCAAAACTAGATTTGGGTCGGCGTAAAAAAGATTAAGGCTGTATTTGATAAACAGCTGTTAGCTGTTTCTATTGACTGTTTGTTGTTAGCTGTTTCAATCAGTTGTTTGTACTAACTGTTTCAATCAGTTATTTTTAAAAAAGGTGCTTGGTAAAATTAGCTGTTTTTAAAAAATATATTTGATAAAATTTCATTTATACCCATATCTCTTATTTACCACCAAAGATGAATTTTTTAATTAGTTGATCACTTATTTATTTTTCAATATGAATTAAATTTACGTGATATGTGCAAATTACCTTTATTTATATAATCACATTTTATTATTAGTTATTAAATTTTCTTATTGATTTATACATGACTTTTTTTTATCTTATTTTCTTTTCAATCTAAATTAAGAGTTATGTGATGCTTAAGGCCCATAACACAACTTTAAAAGCTTTGTTGTTCACTTAGAAAAATTTCTATTTGTTATTAGTTTAACTTTCTTTCAATATGAATTGACTTTTTTGAAGCGGGTAGAAATAGGGAATTAAAATTTGCATTACATTTAGTATTACTATATAATTAGCAAAAATTAATGATTTTATGTTTTTAAAATAAATTATGAAGGTATGGTTACTATGTATCATTATTTAGTTTGAATTTAAAGAAGCAAGTAAAAACTTAGAAGAGAGAGTGCAAGAAAAATATATGCATTTTATTTATGATATTTAATCAAGGCAATTTAGTCTTTTATATTAAATCTCCAAACAGCAAACTTGAAAAAGCTACAAATGTTAACTTTTTTAAAAACAGCTTTTTGGGGTGAAAAAGTTACTTCAAAAAATCATTCACCAAACAATCCAAATAGCTATTTGACTAAAATCACCCCAAAAAGTCATTTTTGAACAAAAAGCTATTCAAAAAGCCATCTACCAAACACCCACTAAGTTTTAAATTTCTAATAGAGTTCTACGTTTAATGCATAGAGTGATTGTAGATTAAAAAAAAAAAAACACCATCACTTTACCAATAAGTAAGTATACAAAGCATCACAAATTTATCACAATAGTAATTGAATAATAAAGAGTATATTTGTTCACACAAGTATTTGAAAGGATAAAATTGTCCACATTTAAATCTATGCACATTCTATGAAAGGATAAAATTGTCCACATTTAAATCTATGCACATTCTATGAAAGCAAAACCCACACATAGAATTGTTGTTATGTTCATAAAAAATAATATAAAAAAGATAATCATTGTCTAATAGAAGAACTGAAGGAGCATTGGTAAAGATCATTAACTAAACTTCTTTTGTGATCACAAATTCTTGGGTGAAACCATTTTATGTAAGAGTTATCGTGAGACATATACATTTCGGGGTGACTTCTTAAAAACTTTGGGATGACTAATAATATGTTTTAGAGTAACTTCTAAATTAGAGATGACTAATAATCCATATAACAATGACTTTTATCACAGTCACCTGTAAATGAACTATTAATCACCCTCATTATCATTAAAAATTATCATAAAAGTTTCCATCTTATAACAGTTTCACTGGCTGAATAGTAGAGAACCTGAATTCTCATTTTTTAGCATTTTATATTTAAATTCAATTTCAACCACATTTACACTGAAAAAAGACAAAAAGAGAAGCAAAGGAAAAGAGGAAAGGAAAAGAATACAAGGACATGGAAGCAGAAGCAAAGGGGGACAGAAGTTTCTTGCTTTAGGGTCGATTGCATGCAAAATATTAAAAAAATTACCAGAAGATCAAAATAAAGTGAGGCATAAGCATCAGACAAGTCTCAAATTCAGACTCCCGCCTAAAAAATAAATAGATTACATGGAACAATTTCTTAAAAGTATCCAAATATATTTGATTAGATATAACATTTCTATAGAATATAATAAGTTGATTTCATTAGATCGTAAATTAAAAACTACTGGCTTTGTTAAAATGAGTTAGTCTTAGTAATTTAACGCTTAATTTTTTTAAGTATGATCTCAAGTTCGACTCTTAATTACAGAAAAATATTTGTGATAGAAAATATATGTCTTTATGAATTAATAGTAGTTTGACTTCAGCGAAGTAACGAGCATTAAAAAAAAAGAATTGCTATTCCTACAAGAAAAAGAAAGTAGAGAAAAATTTAGATATATTTTGTTTAAAAAAATTACTATTATATAAGTTGAAAATTATTCAAAATTAAGTTTCTTGTCTATCTAAGAATGAAGAGTTGTTTAAAAATGTTCCCTATATGTCATAAATCAAACAATGTCTCTCCTGAAAAAGCCTTGTTTGTCAAAAATGATTGGCCAGGAAGTGACATTAACAAAGTTGATGACAACTTTTTATGACAAAAGATTTTGATTAGCTTGAGTTAATCCTTAGTCCTTAAGGACCCCCAAACCCAGACCCAAGAAGTGGGACGAGCTTTTATTGTTCTTTTGGAGTAATTATAAACTAAACAAGATCAAAGTAAAAGCATTTGATTTGGATTTGCAAAAAGCTCCTTCCCTACTTTAAAAGTACAAACTTTGGCTACTATGTGTGCTTCTATGTTGTGACAACTGCTAAACAAGGCTGCTTTTAACTAAAGGAGGTTTTGCCAATTCCATCCTTAGCTTCTAAGGAGACCAAAAACAGAACAAACAGTTTTTTGCTTTTTGCCCAGCCAAGACAGAGTGAAAGAGAACACAGTTGCTTGGGATATGTTGATGGTTGAACTATTCTAGAATCATCTCAGCCAAAAACTTAAACTGATAGTTGAAGGTCCATGAATAGATTTACACTCTAACATACCCTCTCACGCGAATGCCCTTTGGACTTGAAGTGTGGATGCGGCAAGGGCCGGTCTTACCTTGTGCAGTGAATTGGTATGGGGACTGTTGAGCTTCAAACCTGAGACCTCTTACTCAGAAAGACTCTGATACCATACATAGTCTAACATGAACATCTACAATTTGTGCTTTCGTTTGCCAATGGACCTTGTTCCTAATAGTGTGAGAGGCACTGTCATTGTTCGGAAGGTTCCAGTCTCGAGTCTAGAAGGAAGTGTCTCTTCTTAACTAGTACTGAATAAAACACAAGCCTCATTCATAAAAAATTGTACTTTTAATTTAAGTGACTCAATGTCTTGCTTTTAATTAGTAAGTTAGAAATGCTACCATGGTACCACCCACATAGTCTCAGAGATTAATGATAATAATATCAGTAACTGTAATAATAACTCAAGGTAATTGGTTAGAACTTAACAGAGTTGGTGAAACTATCTATGTTTCATCAATGGAATCAAAATTTTCAAACGCGGTGGCCTTGTGTGTGGCAGTTGTGTTGATGGTGTTATTGTTGTAGCTAGGTATTTGGCCCCTAGAAGTCCTAGGCAGCCATTGTTTTCATGTCTTCCCTTTACCTCTTTAACGGCCTCTTATATCTAACGTTAAACATCTGTTCTTGTGCATATTAAAAAAAAAAAAAGAATGAGAAACAAAACAAAAACAAAAGAACTCTTTGAGTTGGACATAGATGTAATTAAATTAGCAATACATATGTCTTAAACTGCTTCCATTTTAACCCCCAAAAAAAAAAAAAAAACTTATGTTCTTGTGTATATGTAGCAAATGGTCCCATAAAAACCCATAAAAAGACATACATACATGCACTTTCACTCTCTCTCTCTCTCTCTCGCATTATTTTTGTGTTTTTCTGCTTATTGGTTGTTTTGCTTGAACTTTTCACCGGGATCCAGGGACTGACTGCGGCCCTAATGATTCACCCACCATGCCATTGCCTAGCTTTGATCAATGTACATGAAACCTTCAAATCTTTTCTTTTTATTTTATTTTATTTTTTGTTTTCTTCACACAGATGAAGAAGAAGAATAAAGGCTTAAAGTTCACTCTTTTTTTTTTTGGGGGGGGGGGGGGGGGGTGTCATCATTTCCTTTTATGTTTCTATCTTCTTTGGATAAACTTTGGTGGGTATCTACTCCTTTCCTTGTGTAAAGTCTTTTCTTCTTTCTAAATATTAAATAAAGTCATCATGTTCGGTCATACATCAAGGTATCCCATACATAGTTTTTTTTTTTTTTTTTTGGGCAAGGAAATGAATAATTCATTGATCATCCATAATACGTCATACGGTATTTACAATGCATATTTGACTAATAAAAATACGATCTTTAATATCAAAATCATATCCCAACATCCAAAATACTAACTTGAAACACACTGATCGCTCGTCTTTCCACGTTCGCTGTTTCTTGATACAGCCCGGGGAAGAAACCCACAGATCTATTACAATTTCTTGATTCATATTGATCTGCTGATCGATTGTAGCATTCTTGAGTGAGATATTCTTCCAACACCAAAGATTATAGGTGAAAGGCCAAAATCCATGAAAGCACCGCTTCAACATATATAATTGATCAATTCCTTCCAAACTCAGAAAGACACACAAGAAGATAAGAATAATCATATAATAAAACTCTCACAATTGGAGAGACATAAACAACTCTCACAAAAGGAGAGATTAGTTAATCTCCCAATTGAAGAGATTACAAACTAAACTTACAAACAATACTAATATTAAAGCAAAGAAAAGTTGAAAATGACCGGAGAACCTGCCATCCCTTCCTTCACCTTCAATTCAGGAAGAAAACAATACTAATATTTGTATTTTGTTTTATGCTTTGGGTTCACATTAATTAATTTAAAATAGGTTAGGCTATGTTTTCAACTCTTTGTTTGGTCGTTATTACAAAAATTTAGTTGTTCAAGTACAAAAATATATGTGTTCGAATTTTTGTCACTTCAATATTTGACTCTCCTATGTACCAAAAAGAAAAAAAAGTTTACTATACTTTCGTATTTTAATTGGTTTACATGAAAAATGGACTAGAAATTTTGTAACTATAATTAGTATTACACCATGGTGCAAATTAAAACCTGGGTCAACAAGATTAATTAAATAACAATGAATGCTACAAATTAACAATGACATAACTAATACAGTTTCGTTCAAGTGATTTGACACTTATTCCCCTTAAACAAAATCTCAGGTTCGAGTCTTGTGAATGCAGAAAACCTGTGATAAGAGAGCTCTACCAGTTATTAGGTCAACAATAGCTCGACTCCAATGAAATTGAGGATCCAAGACCAAAAAACAATGACATAAGCATACATAGCCTCATAGCGACGGTTCTTGTAATTGTTTTTATTAATATATAATACAACAATTATTTTTCAAGCTTTGTTTACCTATGAATTTAATATTTTCATTAATTTGATTCCTTAAATAAATATTCGAGTATGTTTTATTTAGAATTCTTGATATACAAGTCTCAACAAAAATATGTAGGTTTTTTTGGCCAAAATAAATTCAATATGGCTGAATTCTAATTAAATAAATACTATGTATAACAGTTAAGTCTGTTTTTCCTGTTCTTTTTATCCCCGTGAATCATTTTTATGGAAAGCTCTGCACATGCAAACCCTCCATCAAAGTTGAAGAAACTAAACAGTAAATAACAGCAAGTTGTCTTTAATATCAGGAGTTAAACTATATTAATAGGCTGAAGAGAAAAGACTGTAATTTGGAAGGGACCATGTTAATATTTATTAATATAAAATCCACCATGCATGTCTTTATATCGACCACTTGTCCCCGACAATAGCGCTTTCAACAACACAGGTTGGTTCAAGTGGTTTGACACTTGTTCCCCTAATCCCATTAAGTAAGGTCTCGGGTTCGAGTCTTTTGAATGGAGAAAATCTGTAATGAGAGAGTTCTGCCCCTTATTGGACTAATAGTAGATCGACTCCAATGAAATTGAATATTCAAGATCAAAAAAAAAAAAAATCAATCATCTGTCCTATCGCTTCTTTCTTTTGATCAGCCACACTCCAAAATTACTAATGGAATGATAGTGGTAGATGAATTTTTTTTTTTTTTTTGGGGTCCCAAATTTCGGTATCACAAAGATATGTATAAAGATCGAATAATTTTTAAAAATGTTACTAGTTAAGTTAACTGATATCCGTTATTAATTGGTTATTGACAATATAAGAAAACAAGGATGAACTGATGGTGGAGGAGTACATAAAGTTAATAAATACTATTGCTTGCTGTTAAGAATCGAAGTCATTTTCTTTGTAAACTGTATTCATTTTTACTGGTATATATACTTAGAATTCATAAATGCAAGAGCAGATCAGATCATACTATGGACATTGTATTTGTGGTTCCATTCATATTTTTAGACGAGTTCTTTTTGTAATCATATGTATATTTGTGAAACAATAATCCACTCATTAATAAAAAATGATATATTAGTATTGAAGTATTATTATTTGTATACCATCATAAATTGTCTCCTCAAATCGCTCAAATACAAGAAACAGTTTCAACTCGATTAATATTATCAGTCATATAGTGTATATATAAGCGTGAAAACATATATGTCATGATAATTCAAACTTATTGACTGATACAAGAAAAATATGAACCTGCTGATTGATAAAATAAATCAATTACGAGTAGTCTATGACATTTCAATACATCCTTCTACATATATAGAAAAACAATTAAACCTTCAAATAATTTCAAGTACCCCGAAATTTTCTCTAGGTATAGGTATACGTAGGGGTATAGGATTGCCCCTCAATTTATAATTAGTTTAGAATTACATATATATCAATACGCTTATACGCTAAAAGAAGCACAAAATTAGGGTTTGAAAGTTTATTAAAGAGAGAAAATTACTCCTACATGATTCCGGAAATTGAGGCAGAAAAAATGTAGATTACACATACCAAACACCATGTATTTAATTCATTAGAAGGGGACCAAAGCGCATACATAATTGCAATTTTTTTAAAATTTTTTTTATCACACACAGCTGCAAATCTTGGAAGTGCGTTATTGTTCAGCCAGAAAAAAAGGAAAAAAAAGGAGAAAATCTTGGAAGTGAGTTAAGTAGGACCTTAAGAAAGCTAGGGTATGAAACTCTGGTCGGTTTGGATGGGAGTAAAGGAGGGTAAGGCGGAGTAAGTACGTACTCCTCTTTATTCTTGCTTGGGAATAATAAAAGGAGAGTAAGAGCATGCTCAGCCGTTGGCTCGCGAGTGAAAAGGAAGAGAGAGAAATGAAAGTGAGGTAGGCATTCAGCTCCATTGGAAGCCTGGTGGTCCGTGCCTCACAAGGTGGCTCGCATACATGAGGAGGCTTCCGGTCTTCCCTTGCTTTTTATTATTTTTTTAATATTTTTAATTAATTTTTTTTAATTCTAAAAATAAAGTTGTTTGTTGTAGAGTGGGCCCATGTGTATTATTTTATTTAGTGAGCCAAAGTAGTGAGCCTTCCATTGGAGAGAATGAGGATTGTCAGGTAAAATATTGGAGAGACGGTTATTGTGGCAGTGGTAGATCTCCATTGGTGAGCCAAATTTTTTGCTCACCACTAATTATGCTCTAATGAGGGATAAGGAGGAGTTACTCTTACTCCCCTCTTACTTTTCATTTTGCCCCATTTCCTTGCTCTTCAATTTGGAGTGTAAGGAAGAGTAAAGAGAACTTTTTTACTTATTTGTCCCCATAAATCTAACTATAATATATCTTAATATTTTTATAAGGGCATATATGTCAATTCATTCATTTATTTTTATGTACTCTCATATTCTTTCAAACAAGGATAAGTCCTTACCCCCATTAAACTCCCAAACAAGAATAAACAACTTGCTCTTATTTACTCTCCTTTCCTCCTACTTTTTCTTATATTCTTATTTACTCTTATAACTTACTCCCCTTCCAAACGAACGAGTCTCACCTTTATATTATTGTTTCTTTTTTCTTTTTAACACCTAAAAAAATACATTTAAGTAAATTTAGCACCGATATCATTATCAACGTTAGGGCATGCCCAAGTTTCAACAAATATTTTCAGAGGTTCTTATATATCATTTATCAATAAAATGTTTTTCACAAGAAAACTATATTAGATATACAATTTTCCTTCCAAAAGCCACATCAATAAATAGCGGCTGAATGAAGACTAGCGATTAACATATTAATAATTAGTCTTTCCGAACAAGAGATATGTATTTATTTAAATTTAATTTTGTAATTGTCGTATACCTTTTAATCAATAAATTTATCCTTTATTTCCGAACGGAAGGTCTCACGTTAGCAATAGAATTCAAACAACCATCCCAATTTAAAATTGTATTGTCTGTTTCTTATTGATTATGGCAACTACTCCTGCTAGTAAAAATCAACTCTTTGGCAACTTTTTTGTTTTTGGATAGCACACATTGAACGTGTTAGTTATGTAAATTACAGGAGCAATAAAAACACCCTAACCCCCTTAATTGACATCCAATTAAAAGAATATTGGGTTTCATATAGCCCCTCAAATGTCAGTACCCTTTCCATGTGATGACATTAATTGAATGCTAAAGTATCAATTACTTGCATGACCAAGCCACTTGACCACATTAATACTTAAGAGCTAGCCTATGTTATGTACTCCATCTTTTGAACCACCCACCAAAGATACTGTTCACATGTTTAATTTATGGGTCCAATCAACCTAAATCGTACTAATTATATATTTTCGATTGGTCAAGATAGTGGATTGATGAATCAGGTTATATCGGACAAATTTAAGAATGTCTTGGAATCTATTATACTGGTATATTTTGCCCCCCCCCCCAAAAGAAATTGATATAAATGATTCAATTTTTTGGAAGTAACAAAATTTGATGTGTTTGTAAATTGATCAGTTTGTGTCCGTTTTATTACCTTATTATGTTGATCTTATTCATATAAATATTTTTCCATTGGCCTTTTTATTGCTTGTGATATTAGATGGATGCATGTATAAGCAATTGTTTGCCATATACATACATTGTATTTTTTTGGACACCTTTGGTAGGGAATCGTGCTGATTCCATACCATTTAGACAAGATTTGTGATTGTTAGGAGATACTGTTGTTTGTTCCAAAAAAATGCTAATGCACTATCCATAGAAGATAAAACACATTCATCTCAGTAGATCTTCTAAGGAAAAATCAATCTAAAATATCCTCCTTTTCGAGAATCAAATTAAAATCAGAATTGTATAGTTGAATACTCTAGAAATATGAGTGTTGAATTAATAGTAATATACACTCCAAGTAATATAGTAGTTCTTATGTAATGTCGTTATTTCAATATTTGTGTTTGGACGCATGTCACACCCAAAATGATCAGGAAAAAGAAAATGTTGACTCAGTATTTTTTTTTTTTTTTTTTGGAGATATTGGATCCTCCATTTTGTTGCAGTCGAACCACTACTGTTGGCCCAATAAAATGTTGAGCTCTCCCATCACAAATTTTCTCCATTCACAAGACTCGAACCCGAGATCTTACGTAAAGAGAATAATTACCAAACTACTTGGGCCCTGTTTGACAAACAGCTGTTAGCTGTTTATATTAGCTGTTAACTGTTTATATTAGTCGTTAGCTGTTAACTATTTGAGTTAGTTATTTGTATTAGCTGTTTGAATTGGCTATTTGTTAAAAAACTGTTTGATAAAATTAGTCGTTTCTGATAAAATTATGAGACACAAAGCTAATTCTTCAACAAACTCTTCTAAAAGGCTCATGGAATTGACTTTTTCAAATTAGCTTTTTGGACCCGAAAAGCTTTTCTGAAAAACTTTTTCACCAAACACCCAGATTAGTTTATCTAGTTGGTCAAACAATTAATTTTGATCCAAAAAACTCTTTTCGTTAATAAGCTCTTTTAAAAACTATTTGCTAAATACCCCTTAAACTATCCTATTTTGATTAGGGGACAATAGTTATATCATAGAGGATAGAGAATCAACGGACCTAGAAACAAGTTTGACTTAACATAGATCGTGGTGTGACCACACTTTAGGTAGTATGCACCCGTGGATAAGTTATCGATTTAACAAAGTAATACATCCTTCGAGCTCCCGAACAACGCACCCAAAAAAAAAAAAAAAAAAAAAAAAAAAAAGAGCGGAGGCAACCCCACCAAGATAGTAGTATTAGTAGTCGCCGAGTTGCCCATGGCCATGGCCCGAAGCGCACAACTTGCGTGGGGGGAGAGAGAGAGAGAGAGAGAGAGAGAGAGAGAGATCTCAACAGCACACACAGTGCGAAGAGAGAGAAAGAGAGACCCAAGATTTTGGGGGGAGAGAGAGAGAGAGAGGCTTTCACTCTTGCTCACTGGCACTCGACTGTAGTAGTAGTAGTAGTAGTAGTAGAGAGAGAGAGAGAGAGAGAGAGAGAGAGAGAGAAGAATGGATGTGATTTCCAGGCATTCCTCGATCTGACGACCCTCTCAAATCGCCGTAATTTCTGCTCCTCCTTCCCATCCTCTCTTTCTCTCTCCTCCTCTTCCCATCCCCAACCCAAGCCCATTCATGGCGTCATTAATGGCGGTCGTCCTCAGAGCATGACTCAAATATCCAAAGCTGTACTACTAATCTCTAATCACGTCAAACTCGCCGTCTTCTGACGCGACTACGACTCATCCTTGACAAATTTAAGGCACAGAATACCTAACTAGTACTAGTACCTCAGTAGTTTACGAAACGTTTCTTCCGCCATTGTTGTGACCTTCGATATCACAACACTTCGATCAATTAATTGCTTTAGAGAAGGAAGAGAAATAGGAGTTAGAATGTTGACTTGTATAGCGTGCTCGAAGCAGTTGAATGGCGGATCTCTTCCTCAGCAACCAGACGAAGATGAACCTGTTGCTACTCCCAGCAAAAAACAAGCGATCAAAACCCTCACCACTCAAGTAAACTAAACATTTCATCGTGTTTGATCTTTAAACCTCTTTGTTCTGTTTTCTGTTCGACATTTGATTTTGTATGAAATGCAGATCAAGGGGATGGCATTGACTGCGTACAAGAACTGCAAGCCCTGTTCAGGTGGAAACGACAACCGCGGAGGTTCCGAGGAGTTACGAACGGCGTCGTCTGGAAGGTTTAATCGAGGGTATCGAAGGGCGAATCCAGGGAGTTGGGGGAAGGCGAGGGAAATTGATCCAACGGTTGTGGTGAAGGGGCTGGGAATGGGGTTGTCAAGTGGAGAAACGACGCCGGTTTCAGTGAGTGGACGAACAGACTCAGTGGTGTTCATGGAGGAGGATGAACCCCAGGAGTGGGTTGCACAGGTTGAGCCTGGGGTTCTTATCACTTTTGTGTCCTTGCCTCAGGGTGGGAATGATCTCAAGCGTATTCGCTTTAGGTATAATTTCGATTTGATCTGATTTGTTTTTATGTTCTTGCGTTCTATGAATTATTACTGCTGTTTTTAAGGTTTATTTGTGGGTTAAATTTGCTTGTTGAGCTTTTACGAGTAATTGATTGATGATACATCACGTATTTGAGAGAATTATATAACTCCCATCCTGGTTAATAGGGATAGAGACATGACTGATGGGATTATTTTGGTGTGTGGTGTAATGGTAATTATTGACTACTTTTGGGATCTGAGAGTTTTGGACTGGGGAATGATGTGGACTCTTGACAGACTGACGTCCCGTTAGATGATTGTTGATGAAGACAGTTAGTCTATGTGTCGATGACAATGACATGGTGGCCATGGAAGTGTCCATAGCGACTTGACCATTTGGAGCCACTCCCTTTTGGGATTTCTTGGAGGGTCCTTGGTGTGGGTCTTAATTTCTGCGTGGCTGAAGTTTGGATTGTTCTTAATGGTTCTGCTTGTGGGACATTTTCAGTGACTCATGCATCTTGTTGCTTTGTGACATGTTAAGAGTAAGAGGTGGCAGAAGCATTGGCCTACAGTGCATCTGGTACATTTATCAGGAATATATGTTTTGACTATATTTATGTGTAGTGACTGATATGATAGTATTAGTGTCTACAATGTAGTGATCTTTGAAAGAGTGATGAGAAGGAAACCAGGAAAATGCTGCCTAATGTTAACATGGAAGCATTTTTATTAGTGGGCCTTAATGTTAACCATAAGTGGTATCTAATTTGTTGGCCATGACGCCTTGTGCTTTCCAGCAAGATTGCAGTTGATTTCTTATGGACTGTAGGAAATTTCTCTAAACCATTTGATCTGTGGACCATATCACCCCCAGGGGGGAAAAAGTTGAAGTGGAGTTAAATAAAAAACAACAGGCAAAAAGGATCGTTTATCATTTTGTTTCCTCTTACAATTTGGAGGACTCGATGAATAGATGGAAGTAAACTGATCCTGACCTGTATTTTCCCTTCTAGGAGGGAGGGGAATAATCGCTTGGAAATTTGAATAGCTACATCAAGGAGCTTTCTTTTCTTTCTTCTCATCCTCTCGGCGGAGAACGCCTAGACCAATAGGTGCAGCTTAGAATTAGCGGAGTAGCGACTATGGTATAAGATGCATAGAATTCGGACACCAAGATTACACCATTGGTGTAGCTGTATGCAGTGGCTTCTGTAACTTGAAGTGCAACGAGAAAAATTTGCAGTTTTCAGTGTTATTATGAGAGCTTAATGACAATTTCAGATGGATGCCAATTGTGTGAAGATTCTTCTTTTCATGTATTAGAATATAGGGGGTATCACAACGTTTTGCATCTTTTGGTCTCTCTCACAAGTTGAAGCTGATATTAGCTGTGTATCCTGTAGACGATCCGTAACTTTCTAGTCTCCAGCTAGTTTAATCTTGTAGCCTACTTTGTAAATGATTGTATGGCACATGCGCCATTGAGTGGTGGTCGGCACACAGTTGAGGTAGGTGGTCAGAGAGAAGAAATTTTGCTAGTTTAGATGCATTTTCTTCATGTCCTTGTTGAGAAACAAATGCCTTTTTGAAGATCAATTGCCCATCAAGTAAAGATAGGGTGAAAACTACCGAGGATTATCTTTCACAATGTTCATTGCTTCGTTATCTACATGAATTACAAATGCAGCTAGGTAGTTAGTTTGCTGGAACTTTGGATATTGCTTTGCACGTAACTGTCAAAGAAGGGTTTCTTCTTCATGTAATCTAATGGCAAGTAGGTCTAGGGAGAAGAGATTATGAGAAAGAAAGGGATGGCATTTTTCTTGCTTAAATATGGAGACCCTGTATTGCGTAACTTTCTCTTTAAAATAAGTTCTAGAACAATAATATATGGGTTGACTTAACTGTCCATTTTCTTACGATGTAGATTTTACTGTGTTTCATGAGATATTGAGACATAACACCAGCGCAATTCATCTTTTCTTGTCACTGTCTGGAATGCTTGGTTTTTGGAATGAGGAAGTGTTTCTGACTCAGTATACTCAAATCTCTTGGTCTTGGATCTATGCCCTTGTTGGCTCTGTTTTTTTCCCTCTTTATAGGAAATGAGGGCTAAATTTTTTTTTTTTGGTTATAGCAATATGTTTTACCAGGATTGATTGCAGTTATCCATGTAATATGTTTTACCAGGATTGATTGCAGTTATCCATGTGGCTGTGAACTTGACTATGCTCAAACCTGAAATGTTTCGGTAGGATACTTAACTTGATGCAGATTGCTCGTATTGAAATTCTATTAACAGCCCCCCCACCCCTGAAAGAGGGAAAAAGAAGGAAATAGGAGGTGCAACCAACGTTAGGACAACTACGGGTATTTTGCTTTGTTGTCATGGATAATGTCATTTTAGGGGTACTTGATTGCGTGAGCTTTTTGGAAGGTTTTAGCTGTTTTTGTCTGGTAAAAGCGTACGAATTAGTGTCTAATTAAATAGTTGTTTGGAAGAGTTGTTTTGACTCAAACAACTATTTCTAAAAGGCTATTTCCATTTGTCTTTTGGGAAGAGCTTCTTGTGGAAATGACATAACTACCCAAGACTTTGGAAAATTTACGCTACATGTCATTAGTCTTTTTTAGTGATATTTGATGTCGTGTCTTATTTGAATTTAATCTATCAAAGATTAAATAATTTGGATATATAAATTCCAATTCATAACAATAGGATATCTAGCAAATAACCAAATAATATTTTAAGACGTAAGCATTGCATAGATGTACACAAGTTGAAAAGAAAATAAGGTTAATAAGAATACAAATTGTGTCCAACTAGTAACAAATTAGGTTTTATCAATGAAGTTGAAAAGAAAATAAGGTAGCTGATAAATTAAAAAAAAATATTTTTAATAAAAAAGTAATTTAGACATAAGGGCAAAAATGAAATTTTACCGAACATCTTTTTAAAAACAGTTAATTTTGCCACATTTTTTTTGTAAACAATTAATGCAAACAGCTAATACAAACGGCTAGCAATACAAACATCTAAAAGGTATCAGGTGTTTGCCAAATAGGGCCTTTATGTCTCAAACTTCAGGCTTTCTTACCATGAGGCTTTCTGTTTGCAGTGTTGTCCCATGATGAAGTTACCGATAGCTAATAAGATCCATGTACAAACCATTTTCGTTTGTTGATCTTTACAGCCGTGAGCTTTTCAATAAATGGCAAGCTCAAAGATGGTGGTCAGAGAACTATGACAAGGTGATGGAACTTTACAATGTTCAAAAATTCAATCAAAATGCAGTACCGCTGCAGACCCCTGGCAGGTCTGAAGACGAGGTGAGAATTTGCTCTTTATATCATTATGTGAGAGGATGCAAAGTTATTGATTGGCAAAATATAGAAATGAGAATTTTGTAAAGCATGCTTATCTTTGCCGCTGCATGTCTTGCTGTGTCCCATGGACTTTGCAAGTAAATTAATTGGGTTCTGCTTCCTGAACTATGACATCCCTTTTTGATGATTATGGGGTTTCGAAATTTTCTCAGAGCTCAAAGATTGGATCTGTGGAGGGAAGTCCTGCAACACCACCTTTGATCAAGGAGACCTTGCCTCGCCACGTCCATTGTGCAACTGGATTGGCATATTCTTCATCAGATTCGCTTGACCCTCATGCAGCTCGTCAGTACTATGAGTCATATGGACTTGCTTCAACTCCTAAGCTCTCTAACATCAGCGCGACAAAGACAGAGACGTCTTCAGTTGATGCCAGTGCTAGGAGCAGCTTATCAAGGGTAGATCACTCGGGTGAGCTTTCAGTTAGCAATGCCAGTGATATGGAGACTGAATGGGTTGAGCAGGATGAACCAGGGGTCTACATCACTATCAGAGCGTTGCCTAACGGCACAAGGGAGCTTCGACGTGTTAGGTTCAGGTCAGTTTCTTCTTGTTCATAACTGAATTAAACTTGTGAGTTGCCTACTGATTTTATCTGGGATCCTCATTTTTCACAAGTTGAGGCTACCTTAATCTTAGCTAAAGATCTGAACTACTGAGATAGAATTGGAGAAAGCTCATTGGACTGACCAATATTTACATTATCATGGATTACATGCACCACTCATTCTGAGTGGAGATCTAGTCACTACTGGTCTGCTACTCCGTTCCCGTCACTCTGATACATATCCTGCCCAGAATAGATACATATCCTGGCCAGAATAGATATGGACTTTGTGGTTGGCATCAATTTTCACTCTTGGATTGACTGCCATTTTTTCCGATGGTTGTATTCACTCTCAGACTGGTGGTCCCAAAGCTTTGCAGCTTTCGAAGAAGGAATCAGTTTATTCAACCCCATTGAGATCCCTCGTCTTCATGGCTGATGTTCACGCCCACTGTCTGCTGGTGGAACTGGACTGTCTTGAACCATTGGTTTCGTTACCTCATGACATTAAAAATAAGCAAGCATTTAGAGTAACCATAATTGTTATCTTAATTTATCATGTTGGCATAAAATCTTGAATTGCGGTTTTCACCATCAGCCAACCTTTTTGAACCATTCTCAGTTTGACACCTCTTGGTTTTGTGACTTGATGCAGCCGAGAAAGATTTGGAGAGATGCATGCAAGATTGTGGTGGGAAGAGAACAAGGCGAGGATCCAGGAACAGTACTTGTGATGTGCAATGGAGTTCTAATTGCAGGGATCATACGATATTGGAGAGATGCATGCAAGATTGTGGTGGGAAGAGAACAAGGCGAGGATCCAGGAGCAGTACTTGTGATGTGCAATTGAGTTCTAATTGCAGAGATCATACTAGCAGCGCAAAGTGTTTGCACAAGTGAAAGGATCATGATGGTGAACACATAGAGGACTAATCTTTTTCTTTTGTTTCACTTCCATCTCTTTCTATATGTAGGTTCATAAACATAGAGATTTGATTTTATTTAGTGGCAAGTTTGGTGGGGGAAGGATTAGGCAGGATTTTAGTTGATTAACATAGATATCAGGGGATGATTTTTAGTATGAAATGACTTGACTCCCCCAACGTTGTAAGTCAGGGGTTCACAGTAACTGATTACACAGGTCAGGGTTGAATGTTTCTGTTGGCTTTTGTCGTCTCTGTGAGAAAGAACTATGGTAAAGCTGTCAAAGAAATCCTTTCTAGTTTCTACAACAGATACAATTGCTAAACTATAGATACAATTGCTCTGTATATTTTGAATCAGTGGCGAAGCTAGGAATTTGAGGGAGGGATATTGGATTTAGAATATGAAAGTAATGATAACTCTTTGCTATAGTTAAATTAATATTAGGAAAAGGAGAACTTATAATTTTGGAGAGGGGAGAGGCTAGCAACCAAGTCAATCAGAGAGGGTGGGCTTGGGATAGCGCCACAGCGAAGGCTGGGCAACAAAATCCAATAAGAGGATGGACTATGGAATGGAGAGGGTTAGGGTTTCCAGGTTTGGGTGTTATGGGACAGCGGTTAGAATAGAAAGTTGAGGCAGCCAAGCAGAGGAGGGGGGCCGATGGTTTTGAGTTGCAAAAATGAAACAAAGTTAAAAAATAAAACAATGAAAATGTGTATAAGAGGGCTCAAACCTGCAACCTCACGGAGACTCGGGATGTATATATATATATATATATATATATATATATATATATATATATATATATATGTGGGAGAGTTTCGAGTGGACTCACTACACCCGACTTCACCCATGTTTTGAATTATAATGAACTTTCAAGCCCAAGTCAAATGTGGTTCATAGTTGACAGTTGAATTCCATTCGAGCTGAGATTTAAAAAAACTGATTTTTGTTTCTTTTAATAATTTTAAATTCCAAAGTTCATAACCAAATCATGTTTTACATTTTAATTTTCAATATTTTCTATCTCAACAAGAGAAAATTGAAGATTGATTCTGTGTAGCACATGGTCAATTTTGCAATGATTCCTTCAACTTGCTTTTATTAGGGCCTATTTAGGAAATATACTAAAAAAAAAACCTTAAAACTTTATTAAAGGCTTAGTAATTCTAATAAACTCATTTGGGAATGTTTGGAATTTTAAAAGTCTTGAAACTCATTATTTTGACATCCTAACATTTCTGTAAAAATTGATGACTCAATTTAAAAAGTTCTTAAGTCACATGAGTACGTATTGAAAACTCGAGTTTTTTTTCTAAAATTACAAGCTTATGCATAAAATTTAAACTAAATTAAGCAAATTAGATAAGGCAGGCGTATGTATTTTTCACTTGTTGA
The DNA here is from genome assembly GCA_029747015.1 of Carnegiea gigantea. NCBI lineage: Eukaryota > Viridiplantae > Streptophyta > Magnoliopsida > Caryophyllales > Cactaceae > Carnegiea > Carnegiea gigantea. Next base: position 142,014 of record JAKOGI010000175.1, read on the forward strand.
CCAACACATTTTGTTTTTTGATCCATAGATTTACAGACTTATAGTTGGACAGTGATACCTTGTAGGTCTCTATTGAGAGTTTTTGTATTTTTCACAATTGAGAGTTTTTTGGTAAATTTTTTTTTCCTTAGGTAGTAAATCTATTTCACCACCACCACCACCAACAACAACTCCCAGTGTGGGTCCCGCTTTCGCGGGGGCTGGGGAGATTCAGCTGTAGGCAACCTTACCCCTACCGGTATTCCTACCAATAGAGAGGTTGATTTCTAAAGACCCACAAAACAGTTTTCGGTAAAAACAGTTTACAGAGGGGAAACAGTTTTGAGGAGAAGGGTAAGGGTAATTAAAGCAGAAAATCAAGGAGCGGAGACATACCTCAACAAATTCGGAGCGTCCGAAACCAGCACAGCCTTGCCAAGCACGACCTGCAGGCAAGCACACAAAAACCCGCCCCACCCCAAACGAATCTACTACAGCCACCTACGGAGCCGGACCCCTATAATCAAGGACTCTAGTCCTATCCCGCCACAGACTCCTATCCTGAGCCATGTCCTCCGTCAAACCAACAACTCTCAGATCCTCTCTAACCACTTCCTCTATACTCTTCTTCGGTCTACCCCTCCCTCTCCTTCCACTGGGGGGGACTATCATCTCGCACCTCCGTACTGGGGCAGCCACACTTCTCCTCCTAACGTGGCCGAACCATCTAAGCCTCGATTCCCTCATCTTCTCCTCTATGGAGGCAATCTCGGCTAAACTCCTGATAACGACATTCCTAATGCCGTCCATCCTCGTAAAACCACATATCCACCTGACCATTCTCATCTCCGCTACCATCAACCTTTGGACCTGCATCTTTTTTAGAGGCCAACACTCCGATCCATAAAGCACAGTCGGTCTAATTACCCTCCGGTAGACCTTGCCTTTCAGTCCTAGCGACACTCTCTTGTCGCACAACACCCCGGACACCGACTTCCACTTTTGCCAACCCACTCTTATCCGCTGGCTAATATCCTCATCGATATCCCTGTTCTGCTGGATGATCGAGCCCAGATACTTAAATTTTGCGACCTTTGGAATCACCCTCTCCTCCAGTGTGATGTCTCCGCTCTCTTCTGTCCTTCCACTGATACAGCAATGGAGGTATTCCGTTTTTGATCTACTTAACCGAAAACCCCTATCTTCCAATGTATGCCTCCAACTCTCCAACCTGTCATTCACCCCCTGCCTGGTCACATCGATAAGAACGATTTTATCTGCAAATAACATGCACCAAGGCACCTCGTCTTGGATACCTCTAGTAAGTACGTCCAAAACTAATGCGAAGAGAAACGGGCTTAAGGCGGAGCCCTGATGCAGGCCCATACTGATCGCGAAGTCATCGGAGACCCCTCCTGGTGTCCTGACACGCGTCCTCCCTCCCTCGTACATATCCTTGATAACCCGGATGTACGCATGCGACACTCTTTTATCTTCTAAACATCTCCACAACACCTCCCTCGGTACTCTATCATATGCTTTCTCCAGGTCAATAAACACCATATGGAGGTCAACCTTTCTATCCCTGAACAAGCCCATGAGCCCTCTGAGGAGGTAGATCGCCTCCATGGTCCACCTGCCTGACATAAAACCAAATTGGTTCTCTGAAATCTCCACCACCTCTCGTAATCTTCCCTCAATCATCCTCTCCCAAAGTTTCATAGTGTGACTGAGCAGCTTGATGCCCCTAAAATTATTACAATCTTGTATATCCCCCCTTGTTTTTGTACAGTGGGATAACTGTGCTGACCCTCCACTCTCTGGGCATCTTGGCGGTCCTGAAAATAACATTGAACAACTCTGTAAGCCACTCTAGACCTATTTCCCCCATAAACTTCCAAACCTCCACCGGTATCTGGTCCGGACCCACTGCCTTACCATTTGACATCTTCTTCAAGGCCTCCCTGATCTCTTTCTTTGTTATACGATCGCCCGCGCTCTGCTCACTACTCTCTTCGCCCCCACTAGAGTCCTCCCGCACCCCTTCCCCATTTAAGAGTTTGGCAAAGAACCTTCGCCATCTCTCCTTAATCTCAACATCCTCAGTCAACACCTTCCCCTCTTCGTCCTTAATGCACCTTACCACTCGCAAATCCCTGGTCTTCTTTTCCCGCGCCCTGGCCAGTTGAAGAACCTCCTTCTCCCCTTCCTTCGTCCCCAATCTATGATACAATCTATCAAATGCCTGACTCTTTGCTACGGCCACAGCCTTTTTGGCTACCTTCTTGGCCACCTTGTATCCATTCTCCTTTTGCTCCCTCTCTTCTTCCGAGCTGCTGCCTATGAACTCCGTGTAAGCCTCTTTTTTTGCCTTGACTTTCTCCCTAACCTCTTCGTTCCACCACCAAGCGCCCTCCATCCTGGTGCCGCCTCCCCTAGAAATACCAAGGGTTTCCTTAGCCGACCTCCGGATGCAGTCCGCCATAGCCTCCCACATCGCATAGGCATCTCCTGCCCTTCTCCAGACTTTCTCCTCAGTTATTCTTTCTGCTATTAGCCCCACCTTATCCTTTGTGAGGGTCCACCACCTTATTCTGGGTTCTCCGACTCTCCTCTGCTGCCTCCTTGGATATTTGCACACTACATCTAAAACCAACAACCTATGTTGGGTTCCCAGACACTCACTGGGAATCACTTTGCAGTCCTTACACGATCTCCGATTCTCCTTCCTCATTAAGAAGTAGTTAATCTGGGTCTCGCAAGAGCGGCTCCTGAAGGTCATTAGATGGTCCTCCTTCTTCTTGAAGAAGGAGTTGGCCACCAATAAATCAAAGGCCACTGCAAAGTCTAACACGGAGACCCTTCCCGCGTTTCTCTCTCCAAAACCAAAGCCCCCGTGAACCCCATCGTAGCCCGCTGCCTCCGCACCGATGTGGCCGTTAAAGTCTCATCCTATGAACTGTTTCTCGCTCCGAGGTACCTCTTGTATGATCCCGTCTAGATCCTCCCAGAATAGCTTTTTAGTGTCCTCCGGTAGGCCTACCTGAGGTGCATACACACTCACCACGTTCACGCAAACTGAACCCACCAAAACCTTAATGGCCATAATACGGTCGCTTTTGCGCCTCACTTCAACCACCTGGTCCGCCAGATCTTTCTCAACCAGGATGCCAACTCCATTTTTCGCCTTGGAAGATCCCGAGTACCACAGTTTATACCAATCAATTTCTCTAGCTTTAGCCCTAACCCACTTCGTCTCCTGAATGCAAGCTAAACTAATCTTACGCTTACGCAAAGCCTTAACCAATTCTATCGACTTACCCGTAAGAGACCTAATATTCCAGGACGCTAGGCGTACCTTCCGCGGCCCTAAACCCTTCCTAGCCCCAAGGCTCCCCGGAGGACAGGCTGAAACAGCTACATGACTTGGCACAGAAGCAGATTAAAACGAAACGAATCAAAAACTTGTAAACAACAACCAGCAGATTAAAGCTTCAAACATAAACTCGAAGGCCAAGGAATCGAAACCCTATATCTCTAAATTCGATTGCAAATAGCTGAAACTATAAAACTTAGATCTAGTATTGAGAGAGGGATATACAAATCCACAAATAACACAGACCACCAAAGAACAGGATGAATTGGACTTGAACCACAAACAGGAGAACAAACGCTCCAATTGACTGTCCACGAATGCAGAAATCTCAGCAAAGCAAAGGAAAAATCACACCAGAAGATGAGAGATTAAGTAAACAAAGAAGGTAGAAAGAGGGTGATTAGTTACCTCAATGCCCACCCTCAAATCTTACCCAAGGTCCACGATGCAGAAATTGATAGACGGGCAATCGAGCAGAACCCACGCGTTGACCCCAGTAGTGGAACGAAACCGAACAACACTGGGCAATGAAAGACTGTACCTGCTTGCCTGAGGGAGGGTGTCCGATTTCTGGGTATATGACGAATGCAGCCAGGGTATGCCTGAATCGGGCTGGAGCCGCCTTAACTTGAGGGGAAGAAAAGCAGAGGATCACGCCGGGTGAAAGGACCGAGCAAAACGAACGCCAAGCTACAGCGCCGTCAAGCCCTGACTTTCAATCCAATTTGGGCTTGAACAAGGAGAACGGGGTAGGCGGTGCTGGGTCGTGGCTGTTGGTGGTGTTCCGGCCAATGAGCGACCGGTGGCTGGGATGAATTCCGGCCGGCGAGTAGGCGGCTAACGGCCACGCAAAGACCGCCCAGAACAGGGGAGAAGCGTGGCTGTGGCTGGCTGCGTGGCAAGCGAAAGGGGTCGGTCGAGGCAGTGGCAGTGCTGGCTGGGCGAGGGTGTACATAATTCAAATCCTTGAATTGCAATCCTTCTCCAATTTGTACATAATTCAAATCCTTGAATTGCAATGCATATTTCAATCTCACACTACAGAATTATTATTTTTTATTTTATTGATTCAAATGAGTTATAAAGAGTAAAGACAGTATAATACAATGTGAGAGGGGGGAATCAAAGATGAGATCTAATATACTTGAAATCTCAATCTTAACCACTGAGTTAAAATTTCATCGATATGAAATTGTTGAGGAGTTAGGGCCTGTTCTTTTCGTGGGTAGATTGGGTGGGTAAAAGGGTGAAATAGGTTGAAGTAGGTTGAGGTGAGTTGAGGTAGGTCAAATTTGGTTTTTTTTTTTTTTGAGGTGGGTTGAAATAGGTTACAGTAGGTTGAAGTAGATTGATGTAAGTTGAAGTGGGTTGAAGTTGGTTGATGTAGGTTGAAGTGGGTTGAAGTTGGTATATTTTTTATGTGGTGGGTTGAAGTGGGCTAAAATAATGAGAATGTAATTAATGTGTGATAATTTATGAAATTATCAAAATTTTGTGGAATTTTTGTTTATTCTTTTTCAATTTTTATTTTTTATTTTTTATTTTTTATTTTTATTTTTTAATTGTTATTTGTTAATTGTTATTTGTTATGTTTATTTTTTATGTCTTAATTTTTTATTTTTTATTTTTTATTTTTTATTTTTTATTTTTTATTTTTTTGTTTTTTTTTGTTTTTTGTTTTTTATTTTTTATTTTTTATGTTTATTTATTGTTTTTTATTTTTTGAGTTTTACTTTATATTTTATATTTTATATTTTATATTTTACATTCTATATTTTAAACTTTTTTATGTTTTATTTTTTATTTTTATTTTTTAATTTTGTAATTTCATATTTCATATTTTTTTATTTTTTATATTTATTTTTTACTTTCAATTTTTTAATTTTTTAATTTCTTATTTCTTATTTCTTATTTTTAAATTTTAATTTTTTAATTTTTTAATTTTTAATTTTTAATTTTTAATTTTTGTTTTTTATTTTATAGTTTTTATGTTTTTATTCTTTATTTTTTATTTTTTGGTTTCTATTTTCTATTTTTATTTTTTATTTTTTATTTTTATTTTTATTTATTTTTATTTTTTATTTTTATTTTTATTTTTATTTTTTTGCTTATTACTTTTTATTATTTTATCTTCTTATTTTTTAATTTTAATTTTTTTATTTTTCATGTTTTTATTTTTGTATTTTTGTATTTTGTACTTTTTATATGTTTTCTTTTTTTAATTTTTATTTTCTTATTTTTTATTTTTTATTTTCTATTTTTTATTTTTTAATTTTTTATGTTTTTAAGTTTTTATTTTTATTTTTTGCTTTTTTTAATTTTTATTATTTTGTTATTTTGTTCTTTTATATTTCTTATTTCTTATTTTTATTTCTTATTTTTATTTTTTTATTTTTTATATTTTATATTTTATATTTTTTACTTTTTATTTTTATTTTTTAATTCTTTAATTTTAATTTTTTTAATTTTATGTTTTAATTTTTTATGTTTTAATTTTTTATTTGTCATATGTTTTTATTTTTAGAATTTTTTTAATTTCTTGTTTTTAACTTTTTGTTTTTTATTTTTATTTTTTATTTCTTATTTTTAGTTTTTTATTTTTTGTTTTTTGTTTTTAAATTTTTATTTTTAACTTTTTATTTTTTCATTTTTAATTTCTAATTTCTAATTTTTATTTTTATTTTTAATTTTTAATTTTTAATTTTTACTTTATTTTTTTAGTTTTTTATGTTGTTTGTTTTTATTTTTGATTTCTTATTTCTTATTTTTAATTTTTTACATTTTAATTTTTTATTTTTTATTTTAAATTTTTATTTATTATTTATTATTTTTCATTTTTTATTTTTATTCTTTCTTTTCTATTTGTTATTTTTAATTTTTTGTTTTTAATTTTTAATTTTTAATTTTTTATATTTCATTTTTTGTTTTTTATTTTTTATTTTGTGTTTTTGTTTGTTGTTAATTTTTTATATTTATTTTTAATTTTTTATCTTTTTATTTTTATTGCAAACAAAAGTTACAGAAAATTCCAACAAAATAAAAAATAAGAAATAAGAAATAAAAATTAAAAATTAAAAATTAAAACATAAAAAATTAAGAAATAAGAAATAAAATTTTAAAAAATTAAAATTAAAATGTAAAAAATAAAAAATGAAAAATAACAAATAAGAAGAAGAATAAAAACATAAAACATAAAAACATAAGAGCATAAAAAATAAAAAATGAAAAATGAAAAATGAAAAATGGAACGTAAAAAATTTAAAAATAAAAAAATGACAAATAAAATTAAAAATGAAAAATGAAAAATTAATTTAAAAAATAAAAAAATAAAAAATAAGAAATAAAAACATAAAAACATAAAAAAGATAAAATGATCAAAAAATGAAAAATTAAAAATAAAAAATAAAAAATAAAAAATAAAAAATAAGAAATAAAACATAAAAATAAAAAGAAAAATAAACAATAAAAAATGAAAAGTAAAAATGAAAAATGCAAAATAAAAAACAAAAATAAAAAGTAAAACTAAAAAATAAAAATAAAAATAAAAAATAAAAATTAAAAAATTAAAATATTAGAAATTAAAAAAATTAAAAAACAAAAAATAAAAAATAACATAAGAAATAAAACATAAAATATAAAACATATAAAAAATAAAAATAAAAAGTAAAAAAATGATAAATAAGAAATTAAAAAAATTAAAAAATTAAAAATAGAAAATAAAAATAAAACTTAAAAAAATATAAAAATAAGAAATAAAAAATAAAAAATAGAAAAATAGAAAAATAGAAAAGTAAAAAATAAAAAATAAAAAATAAAACATATGAAAAATAAAAAATAAAAAAGAATAAACAAAAATTTCACAAATTTTTGATAGCTTCATAAATTATCATACATTAATTACATTCTCATTATTTTAACCCACTTCAATCCACCACATAAATAATACATCAACTTCGACGCATTTCAATCTACATTAACCCACTTCAACCTAATTCATCCTATTTCAACCCACCTCAAAAAAAAAAAAAAAATCAATTTCAACCTACCTCAACCCACCTCAACTTACTTAAAACTACTTCACCCTTTTACCCACTTAATTTATTCACGAAAATAACAGACCCTAAATCTCACATAATACTTTACAAATTATTAAAATTATGAAGGGGGTGAGTTGAAGTTGGTTGAAATTGGTTGAGGTAGGTTGAAGTGGGTTGAGGTAGGTTGAAGTGGGTTAAAGTTGATATTTTTTTTCAAGTGGGTTGAAATAGGTTGAAGTAGGTTGAAGTAGATTGAAGTGGATAAATATGAATTGACCCATGAAAAAAACAGACCCTTAGTGCAAGAAGTCATGTACAGCAAGCCATATGGGTTACTCACTTAGCCTAAAAAACAAGTCATATGGGTTGGGGTAACCCATCCTCTCTATGAAATTGAAGCCCACAACAACAAAGACAAAAATTAGCCCTCCACCCATTTTTCCTTTTTTTTTTTTTGGGTCAAGAGGAACCCAACCCAAAATTCACTCAGAGGAGGAAACTTCAAAAAGGGATTCCCTGTAACGTGTAAACAAACAATCACATTCAAAAAATTATTAATATTATAATAATAATAATAATAATAATAATAATAATAATAATAATAATAATAACCTAAATTTCAAAAATCAAAACCCTGGCTTCTCTCTCTCTCTCTCTCTCTCTCTCTTATTTTCAGTCATTCCCCCAAAACTTCCGTCCCGCCGGTCTTTCTTGTCTCCTGCCCCCCCGCTTGCTGTATGTTTTCCCTCTCTCTCTCCTCCACTCCATGCCCTAAAATCTTGTCTTACTGCTAGGGTTCTTCACCATTTTTTCGCCATTGATTGCTGCGTAGAAAAGGGGGGAAAAAGGGGTTTGTTCTCTTCTTTGCGGTGTTTCCCCCCCTTTTTTCCCTTAATCGGAGATGGTCACTGTGTTGAAGACTGACAGCGGCATTCAAATACTCTCTGCTAATCTCCAGAAAACCGTCCAATCGATTAGAGAGATTGTCGGCAATCACTCTGATTCTGAAATTTACAACGCTCTTAAGGAGAGTAATATGGATCCTAATGAGACTGCTCAGAAGCTTTTGAACCAAGGTCATTTTCTTTCTTTCTTTCTTGTTCTCTCTCTTTTCAGTGTATTTTCCTGCTTAGTTGGATTAAATATTTGCCTTTCTTGTTTGCTTAGTTGTTAATTTTTTGCTTCTTTTCTGGGGTTGGTTTAAGTGTTCCGAATATTAAGTGTGGGAACTGAATGACTGATTGATAGTTTTGAGTTGATCATAGTCCGTATGAGATTAAGACTGAGAAGTCAAAATGCATGTGAAAAGCACTAACTTGGTGGATGCAATCATAGTTTTTTTAATTAGCAAAAGGTTATAAGATAATTAGCTTTTTGATCATTGTGCTATTGTGCTACTGTTTTTCTGTTCATTCTATCCATTATTGGACCTTGGTGCATTCTTTTGGGGTGCGCGCGAGGGGGGGGGGGGGGGGGGGGATATGGAGTTGAGTGCTGTGGAAGAGAAGAGTAGCAGATATATATATATATATATATATATATATATATATTCACAAAAGTAAAGGAAGATCATTGTGGGGAGCAGCCTTTGGGGATTGTTTGTGAAGTCTTTGTTTTTAAGGGGCTTCTCTGGGCATTTTAATTAAAGAGGGGGTTTCTTGCTTGTTGTATGACACTGTTACTGTATTGTCTAGACCTGGTGGGTGTTTTGTATCTAGGGTTAGTATCTGATGCCATTGTCTCTAATATCATTGTCATAGCTCAAGTGAGGCTCCAACCCAAAGCCAATTGACAATCACTTGAGCTATAAACTAGCACCTCTAGCTACTTATTTGTCAATGCGGGACAATTGTTCTGTAACATAACATGTAATTCTGGGCTAAAGTTTAGCAGGGAAGTAGTACATTGGGTACTTGTAACATTTTTCTTATTACTATCATTAATGCAGTTTGAAGGTACCTTGGAGTTGTTAAGTTTGTCCTTCTTTCTAGTGCTTGGACCTTTTTATTATTATTTTTTTAAGTGTGTATCTTATGGGCTGAATTTGTTGTATTTAAGATGTTGTGATGTATTAGGAAGCACACCTCCAATAAAAGTCTCCTAGCATTTTCATTCCTATGTCATCTGTTTTTTTTTTTTTTTTTTTTTTTTTTTTTGGGGGGGGGGGGAGGTTAAAAGAAAACCTCATGTTGCCGTATGAGTTTGTACTTTTAAAAGTAGGTGGAAATTCATGTTTCTTTTGTTAAATGTTTCAAAAAAAGCAGAGCAATTGGAAAACCCTCAGTTCATCTTCTTTTGTTGTAATTCTAATGTGGTATTGCTCATGAATATCTCTTGCTTACCTTTCACCCAAACTGTGGACATAGTGACACCAGTGGTTTTCTATGACAGATCCTTTTCGTGAAGTGAGGAGGAGAAGAGATAAGAAGAACGAGGTGATTCATTTGTGAAGCTTCTCGTGATTGATGCTTACTTTGTTGAAGTAGCAGTTAATTTTTTGCATTATATCTTGCCTGACATTGGTTGATTGATGTACATTTCTGCAATATTTGTTGTGCTTGTTTCTGTTTTCATCATCTATGATCATATAATTTAGTGTCACTGTTCTTTTTTTAAATCCTAATATAATATGAACAATCTTTAGCAATCAGTGTGTATGGGAGTTTGAGTATAAGCCTTTGCTATGCTTGACTTGCTAGAGTTAAGCATGTCTGCATCTGATGACTTGTCCACAGGATTTTCTTCTTATCTATATGAATCATAAATCACTCCAGCAGTCCAGCCTGGTTATGATTTCAGCTGTTTCAAAACTTATTGTTTTGAGGCTTTCAACTTGCAACTACTCTAGGATTATGGCATTGTGGTTTACTTCATTGGGGCTCGTCTGGATCTTAGTTGTACTATATGGCATATGCTATTTCTGCCTATGAAGCTTGTGCTTTCTGTAAAGAGGGTGGAAGTTTGTTGAGACGATTGTATGTGATGTTGGGTCACTGCTATTGTTATGTATTTATTCTTCCTTTTATTTGATTACTACCTGTGACTTGACCCTGCAAATGGCTGTACTTTCATTCATTGTCATGCTTTGGGAAACATGAGTCAATACTATAGTTGTCTGCTTGGTGATGGCTTTCTGTGGCCACTGCCTTGTATCTTATTGTCAAGTACCTATTTGTGTGTGAATCAATGTAACTATCCAGTTGTGTAGGTCCAATGTTTTGAGGACTCTGAATTTATGTTTTACTTCTCAGAATGCAGGGTACAATAGTTGCATTGAGCCAAGGAAACGTGCTGAATTTGTAAGTCAAGGATCGAGATTTTATGGTTCTGACCGTACTGCTCGCAGAGGAGGCCATACCAGGACTCCTATACATGGTATATTAAAATCCTGAGAAAGTTTTTGTATTTGATGTTGTTTATGTTAGTGGTACTTACTCAAGTGATTTTGGTCAAAACAATTCAATGGATCTGTTGAATTTAGGACATTGGTTTTGAGGCCATTAGTGGATGTTGTGATATCTGTTTGTTCATGGTTCTGTATTGGTAATTTGGTATCACTATGCTGATTAGTCAGATGCCACTACAGGAAGCATATGTGAATGTCATGCATCTCTTCTGCCTTACAGTCTTGATCGATTTCAGGAATAGTATTGGTGTGTAGAGTTGAAGCAATGTGGAAGGTCTGTACAACAATTGATGTAGCATGTTTGTTCAAACATCAAGTGAGGACTCATAGCATGTTAACGATATTGCTGGTGGAATATGTCGTAGTACTTCTCTACATTTATAGCGTCTTACTTTTAAGAAGTTGCTGCTGATTGTAATAATGACTACTGGACATATTGGCCAAGCAAAATGGTTGAGGGCTGGGTTTTGGTGCAACTTATGTAACAAAGCTTCCACCATTTATGAAAGGCCGTTTTTGTGCAGTAGCATGTTAAGGATAAAATATAATTGTATAAAGTTGCATCAAACTAACATGTCAGGGGCAAGACAGATTTGTCTGGTCATGCTAATTGCTGGGAACTGCAACATTAGATGCAGGAATCAGCCGAGAGTTCCGTGTTGTACGAGACAATAGAATCAATCAAAATTCTGGTAGAGAAAGAACGGCTTCGCCTCAAGTTTCATCACTAGCCGATGATCCGCGGATTAATAATGCTTCTGAGAAAAGGTATATTGTGTTCTTTCTCACACGTATTTTCCAAGGTCAATCTCTTTCATATCTCCTTTCATTTCGTCATCGTTTTTGGTTCCTATAAGGTTGGCATTATTGGTTTGAGATTGATAGAGTAACTGCTGCTGTTGCCAGGTTGTGGTTTTTGAGCCATATATGGCCTCAAATTTTATGTGAATATTTTTGATTACTTCTTGTGTTGGACTTTTTCTTTAGTTTGCGCATACTGGAGGATGGTCATGCTGACATGCACAAATACTAAGTGGCCTTTTCTTAATTGTGCTTGACTGCTTGTACATTTTGTCTTCTAAAAAAAAGTACTGCTTATTGTAATCCTATGTTGCTCCAACTTGGCACCTTGGTCCTTGGCCCATCGTACCTGGGTCGGCACAACGCAACGCCAGTATGGACACAGAATACGATCTGGGTTGAAGCAGCTGGACAGGACAAAGTAGAAGCCCCTACTGCATTTTGCGACATGAATAGGATGATGATGGTGATGATGGCGCGCCTCATGGAAAGCAGGATGGGTGAAAATTACTATTAAGGAGGATGGAAGCAACTATGAAGGAGTCACAAAGAAAGTTACACAATAAGCATAACAAAATTTAGTCCTTGGCGAAAGCCGCGTCACCATACCTGTGTCCAATTTTAGGACAGGCTTCACGTGTCCTAAAATTTTGCTCACGCCAGGCCAGAAGGCCAGACACTCTTATTTGTACCTGTGTCCAACACCTGTAGCCAAGTCCGAGCGGCATAGTTGTAATCACCTCCTGCTGTTTGTACTCGGTACATTTAGTAGTAATTCCATTCCTGGGCGAGATTTCATTTACTTAATTAGATGCTTTAGTAAGTGAGATAACTATGGGGAAGGTGAACAAATATTGTTATGCTGTGATTGTGGTAAATCGGATACAAAATGATTCATGGTTTGTAATTTCCACATTTCAGGTTATTCTCAGTTTGATTCTTGAGTATCACATAATGATTTTGTGAGCATGAGCATAACTGGCAAAATATATCCACCTTGAATAGCTAGTCTGAAGCCATCCCAAGTTTTAGTTGTTTGTTATGCTAGTTTGCCCTTTATCACATTGTTGATCTCATCATAAAAAAATAGTTTCAAAAGTTGAAGTGTTGTTTGCTCTAAATATGATTGCTATAAGTTGCTGGAGATGATTGACAGCTGTTAAGTGGAAAGTATTACTAATCACTAAAGTTGACGAGAGATGAAAATGATATACAAAGCATGGATCAGAAACCTTAATATGAAATACATTTGACTTGTGTTTTAGTGAAATCTTATCACCTGATCCATAGTTTACCTGCCTACTCGCATTGATTAGGCCGTGTGAGTTTTGCTTCTGTCTCAACTGTTTCTTCTTTGGTCTTGAGTTCTGCAGAGAGCTCACTAGAGTTATTTGTTTACCTTCTGTCCTTGCAGTTCATCTGTTTCTTCGTATAATCAGAGACACTTTGGTGGTCGGTATGTACAAACTCTCGATGGGGTGACTGACTTTCGGCCTAAACTGGCACGAGACAGGAATTTCAACATGAGAAAGGAACATTCAGTGGAGAAACAATCAGCTGTTGTTGTCTTTTCTTCACAGGTTTCAATGGCGAAGCCAAGTGATTCTCAATCACAATCAGATGGCCAAGCATCTTCCGTTGGTGTAGGCGTTTATGCCTTTGCTTCGGATCCTGTGCATGTTCCATCCCCTGATTCAAGATCCTCTGCTGCTATTGGGGCTATAAGGCGTGATGGGCGTCAACATCCTTCAGAAAGTACTTCGCAGCAGTCATTTAAACAAAATATTTCCAATTTGAAGTCAGTCTTGGGGAGTTCCTCCAAAACAGAATCATTTCGGCCCATTAATAATGCCTCTGGTAAGGATCAAAGTCGTTCTTCTGTAATGGGTTCTCTTATAGTCAGCTCCCCGGGAACCAGATTGGTGAATCAGTTTAGCGGCAGATCGCATCAACAACCTGTTGGGCATCACAAAGGTGTGCTTCTATTTTGCTTCTAATATTCCAATGTCGTTCAGCTATAAGATCACCTGGTTCTGGAAAACACAACTTTAGAGGCTGGAAGGGTAGTGTGTGAACTTGTTAGGATGAGATCTAAATGATTCATTGCCGGCCAGTGACCCTTTGATTGTTGTGTTCTATCCTAGTTTTCAGTACCCTATAAAGGCATCATATTAGGTACCATATTCCCTAGCGCCTTTCGAGAGTTTCCCTTTTCATAATGTGGCCCATATCTCTAGTTTGGGAGCAAAGCAGAACCTGAAAACCTGAGGAAAGTTAGCATATTGTGCAATACAGTATGTGCTGAATACATTTTGGTAGATTGCGGGAGTAACATTTTGCTTGATGGATACTGTAACTACATTTTGCTCTGTGAAGAGGAGGCAGTCTCCTGGGAAATGTTTTGTTTCTGTCAAGCAAGTTCTACCACGATGTGTGTCTTCGTTTTTTTTCTGGTAGGCTTAGTTTAAAAAAGCCCGCCTGAGGCAGGCCCGGCGCGCCTCGGTGTGATCTACTAGGTCAGCGCTTCAGAGGGAATGAGGTGCGCCTCAAGGATGTAGGCTATATCTTCGCTCGTTTTATTCTTTTTCTTAGCCTTGCCTTTACTTTTTTTCTTCTTTTCCTTCGTATGAAGCTAAAAGGTGAGCTGTACTTGGATGGTAAGTGTGTGCATTTGGGAACTGGGATGATAAGATAACATATCCTAAGATTATTTGCGGTGTTAGTAGTTATGTTGACATCTAATCACTTTTTAATGCATATATCTAACTTGTTTTTGCAAATATGCTTTGTGAAATGTGAAGGACTTTTTAAAAACTTTTGCATAGAAGTGTGCCTTGCATCCATGATGCATGCGCCTTCGCATCGCGCCTTGCGCTTTGAGCCCCTATGTGCCTCAGGGCGCCTTGCGCCTTTTAAAACTAAGCTGGTAGGGCATATTTACTTCCCGCAGGATTCTAGGGATAGAAATGTAAACTGGTCAAGTATGTGTTTTTGCTCTTGCTCTTGCTCTTGCTTGAAACTTCCCAGATTAAAGCTGGAAAATTTCTTTAGGGATCATGCTTTTAGTGTAGGAAGTTCAATGTACTTTGATCTGTTAAGCTTGAACCTTCAGTTGCTTGCTTTTCTGAAGAAGTTGAAAAGAATGTCTTGATTTTCAACTTTGGGCTTTTTCCACAAATCCCATACCCTAAATAGTAAAGTGGAGTTTGGTTAGATGTAATGTAATCAATCTTTTACTGCATCATGATTGCAAGGTAATTTTTCGAATTCTCGCATACAACAAAGCATGGAAACATAATTCCAGATTTTCTTGCATTACGAAGTTGATTACACCTAACCAAACCAGTTAGAGAAGTGTACTTGTGATTCATGTGGATAACTTCAATTTCCTATCACTTATCTTTGCTGCTAATTGTGAATGACGTGCATTGTCTTAAAGTTTTCAGGCCAAAACTTGAAGAAAGATAGAACTCCCTATACTCATCATGGACATTCCACTTTTTTTCTTTTCTTTTCATTTTTCCCCCCCTTAAAATGGTGATAGGGATCTGTCATGCGCAATACACATTTCATAACTCTTGATGTTGAACTATGCTATAGGTGTCTTGTCTAGTAAAGAATGGAAGCCGAAAACAAGCCAAAAGTCTAATATTCCAAGTCCAGGGGTGATCGGATCACCTGTGAACTCTGCATCAAAGCCGGCTGATGATTCGGAGAATGTTGACAGCGAAGCAGATCATTTGGAGATCAAGCTCTCACAACTGAACATCCGAGAAAGTGAAAATGTCATCATAGCACAGCATATCCGAGTCCCTGATAATGACCGCTGTAGGTTGATGTTTGGAAGTTTTGGTATGGAATCAGATGATGCTGAAAACTCAGGTTCTCAATCTGCTGCACCTGACAGTGTTGAAGAAGAACTTCTGGAGCCTTCACCAAGGTTCGTTACGTGTACTGTTATTTTGAGGTTTTGATAGGTTGAGCTATTGTTCTCAGGTCCATTGTTTTCTGTTTTTGATAAGGACTTCAGGTCCCTTGTTTTCAGGCTAGGGTACTTAGGAATTGGGGTTGCATCTTTGTTACAGAATGCTTAGTCTTGATCACAACACTTGGGTTTGAGTTAGCTCCGTAGGCAAATAGCACTTGTCAATGTTTGTCTTGACTTACTAATCATATCGATAACAAACTGAAGAACATAAAATAGAGGTATCTGGGAATGTGATCTGGCATCATAGATTATCTGTTGATTTGTCATCAGCCTCGATATATTAAAGGCATTAGTTTTTTGTTTTTGGTTCTCTATTTTTAATAAGGAAAAATACATTTATGTTGGTCCTGTGGATTTGATGAACAATCTCTTGTGTTGTCCATTTCCTGAGTTTCCATGCTTCAAGCAATCAGAGTAAGTGAAATGTGAAACAAGCTAATTTCTTGGTGTACATTCTTTCTTTTCTTTGGACTAGTTTTGTTGCATTGTCTGATCTTGAGATTTTCCTTCTAAAATGAAAACTTGATTATGTCATTTATGTGCATTACACTTGCTTCACAATTTTGCAGCAGTGAGCAGATAAGTGCAGTTGATGATCAATTTCGAAACTGTGGTTCGATTACTCCTTCATCAGGTGCAGAATCTGAAAGCCAATTACCTGATAAGAACCATTCTACTGGTGTTTCTAATACAGAAAATTACACTGATATGGGTTTAGAGCCCAACAGTCCTTTCACTGCTTCGAAATTGCAACAGCAACAAGAAGATACTGAATTGCCCAATCTCTCAGTATGTTCTCTGTCATTCGCTTTCCTATGTTCTGTCCCATGTTGTGTTGGTGTATCTGGCCTGTCAGCCTGCGATACAGTAGGGTGCATATGAATGCATTTACATGGGCTCGATGATTACAAGATGATTGTGTTGAAAGTTAATTAGTGTGTGAAACAAGAGCGAGATTTATGTCCTGCCTAGTTTTGGGAATGGATTCTATTTATTTGTCATTCTGGTGAGTGGTGACTTCTAAGTCAAGATGTTATCGAGCTGGGGCTAGTGAGAAATACTAAATTTTGACTGTGCTGCTCTTAGTAGTGTTGTTATGATGGAGTGGAGATCATGATGAATTGGTCCACTGGAAGATTTTGTTAGGAATGCTCAGAATTGATTAAGAGCTGTATTCGTTGCTTTCGAGCCCTGTAAATTCCCATAGTATTTTAAGTTTGAATATTTCTGATAAAGGCCAGACAAGCATATGTTTTTGAGTAGCTCTGATAAGATCTCAGAAGTGTTTGTATTTATGGTCTTGTTGGGACTGCATGAACGAAGTAGTAGCATGCAGGATAAGACCATAAGGCATTGAAATCCAAAGTTCTGGCTGTTAAGGATAATATTGTCTCCAGTGTACAACTTGCAACATTATCAGCATCATGTTGATCACATGGTTCATGATGTTAGGAGTATTGTTTAAACTTATTCCTTTTGCTCATCATCATTGTGCAGGTATACGATCCACAGCCCGCCTATGACATGCCATACTTCAGGCCTTCCATTGATGATGCTGTTCGTGGACCGGGGCTGCCATCTCCCCAGGAGGTAAATCGGCTTTTCTATTGATTTGTGTTATCATATGTCTGCTTTCCCTGATACACTGAATTTATGTGATAAGTTTTCGTTTCTTCTGAAGACGAGAAAGCAATCTCATCCATGTCTTCATTTCTTGCAACTTGATTAATAAGGGCAATAAGGGCAATAATTTTCCTCTTTAGTTATTGGCTCAAAATTTATAATTCATGCCTTCATCACAGTCCTTTTTCTTCTGACAATAGAGGCAAACCAACTTCATATGAAAATGAACACCATGCCTCGCATTGTTGCTGTAATAGGACTGTGAAGTGGGGAAAACCCTTCTATAGCAAGTCCTCCATTTTCTTGTATGGCTTTCTTATGTTGCACCACTCATGTTATGTTGAATCATCTTCTTTTGCATGAGTTCTTTTTTTAAAAAAAATTTCTTCTCAGTATTTGACTAACCTTCTAATTTCAGGCTTTAGCCTCACATTCTGCCAACGGCATTCCTGCATCTTCTATGGCTATGATGCAACAACAGGTGCCAATGGCTCAGATGTACCCTCAAGTCCATTTATCACATTTAGCCAATGTCATGCCATACCGGCAGTTTCTTCCTCCAGTATATGTTTCACCGATGGTTCCTGGATATTCTGGTAGCCCTGGGTATCCCCACCTCTCTAATGGAAGCAGTTATGTTCTGATGCCTGGTAGCTCCCATCTTTCTGCAAATAGTCTCAAATACGGAGTTCAGCAATTCAAACCTCTTGCAGGGAGCAGTCCCACAGGCTTCGGCAATTTTGCAAACCCCCCTGGCTATGCCATCAATGCCCCAGGAGTTGTTGGTGGGCCTACTGGTGCTAATGATTCTTCCAGGCTCAAGTACAAGGATAGCAACCTTTATGTTCCAAATCCACAGGTGACAGGGTCCTCTCTATCTTGATTACTGAATACATTTGAAATCTTATATTCTATTTGATTAAATATCAGGAGGGTCATCATACCAATGTAATGAGCGGCTTAGAAACTTTAGCAGCTGAGACATGCAAATATCAAATCCAAATCCAATACTCCAAAAATCCCGCCACCAGATGGGGTGTTTGGTTGACTGGTGTAGCAGTCTTCCTCCTAAATTGCAAAATTACATTAGAGTGGTTCTGATTGACCCACAAATATCCAAAATGACTTTTCACAACTCAGTAAGGTATGACACGAGGAATCCCTGTAACTGCTTTCTACTTCATTTGTTATGATCTTGTAGAGAAGCAGCCAAGCAGGTAACAAATGCTTATTAAAAAAAAAATATATATAGGTAGGATGGAATAGCCTCTTTGGAATTCAAAGGTAAGGAAAGTACATTCAACAACCTAGTCACCCCAAAATGAAGGGGACAAAACGCTTAATTTGAGGAAAATCTGCTGCGCTGGGTTTCTGGGGCATTGAGCTGGCTTTGATGTGAATTAAGATACCGGAATTTCGTAGTATACATGCTCATGTTGATCACTTGGGGAAAACTGCAGATGACTAAACTAACGAGTTATTTTGAGGATTTTTCATCTGGGTCACTCGAAAGTCGAAACTGAAGCAATGTTCCTGTTCTGAGTTGGGTTTCACTTAGATGTTTATATTGTTATTGAAATTTTGTTTAAGCCTGCTAATTATTACATCTTTTTTTTCGATATTTGATGTTTCAGGCTGAAACATCTGAAGTTTGGATGCACAATCACAGGGAGCTCGCTGGAATGCAGTCTACGCCTTACTTCAATATGCAGGGTCAGACAGCACACCCTGCTTATTTGCAGTCCCCTACTGGTCATGCCTCTTTCAATGCTGCCGCAGCTCAGTCATCTCATTTGCAATTTCCCGGGATGTATGCACCACAACCTGCTGCGATTCCCACCGCCCATCATCTGGGTGGCTCTAACATTGGTGTTGGGGTGGCACCAGCCCCCGGTGCTCAAGTTGGGGCTTACCAGCAGCCGCCCCAGATCGGACATCTCAACTGGACAACAAACTTCTGAGAAGCTAGCTAATCCTTTCCGGGCTTGTTATTATGAGGGATTGGGTTTAGGTACAGGTTTAAGGATTTCTTGTTTCCTGACTCTTAAACCTCAAATTATTCTTATCTAATGAATCATTTCGTGTTCAGTTCTCTCTCTCTCTCTCTCTCTCTCTCTCACACACACACACACACACACATATGCTGCATTATTACCTGCTTGATGGAGTGTAGTAGTTCAAAGAGGATTGCGGGGGTGGAAATCAAAGTGTGTTGTACTGTCTTTGATTTTGGCAGCCTTGCAGAGGATTGTGTTTGTGTTGAGTGTAGTGTGAGTGAAGAGCAGGAACTTGTGGCTTTTGGCATGTGGCTCTGATTCTGAAGAGATTTGAAAGTGAAGATTGAAGAGGATTAGGATTTGGGCAGCAAAAGAGGCGGGAGGAGTTCTATATTTTGGTGATCCCCAGGGGAAAAAAAAATCAGTCTTGAAATGTTGTCTTGTCTACACCTTCCTTTTTTCTCTCTGACAAATGGGCTTCGAACATTTATTCTCTGCTACAGTTCACACAGACTTAATTAGTATCAAATCCAGGGGATTTTCTTTTATTCCAAGTGGACTGATTTTCTCTTGTGGCTTCCATTTTGTTGTTCCCATTTTGTGATTTTTTCTTTTAAATGGGACAATCTGCGTTATGAGATTGGTGTTTTAGTGGTACTACACTTATTTATGGTTATCTTAGCTTGAGATCGAATAACTGGAGCCAAGAATAAGTTGTTAAAAATTAAAACGGATCTTGGTTCTTGTGTAAATTTGTGCATAATTGTTTGTTTTCTGGATGAGACATAATAGTTAACAAGTACGTAAGCGGATTAGAACCATGTTTCCTGAAAGTAGTTTCTTAAAAATAATAATTTAATTTTCTTTTAAAATTGACTTAAGAAACATATCACAATATGTATTATGCGTGCTCGTAAAAGCTTATCAGCTCAAAAAAGTGGGTTGAAATCAGGTGACTCATAATCGTAACTATCATACTCAAATGTGTGAGTAATATGACGCTTTGTCGTGAGTTCATTAATATTGACATGGTCATGGCTGGATGCAACTAATTTATGAACCAGATGAATGTGTGAGAGTGTGACTCAGACCCTTGAGGTTGAACAACACATGCACGTGACAGCTCTGACAAAAGGGGTTACTGGTTCACGTGCCACCCGCCCCGAGACATAATGGAGCAGTTGGGTAAAGGGAAGGGTGGGTGACCCAAATAGACAAAAAGGTCAAGTTTCACATTTATTTATGGGCCCTATGTGTGTTTGCTTTGTGTTGAGGTCTTCTTTTGTTGTGGGCTTGCTTGTTTCCCATTGTAGGGGCCCTTGTTTCTTCTTTGACACTTCCGTGCAAGGGCAACAACACAGGGTGGAGTGGGTTCCAAGGGGACAAACACTAATCCACAGATTAATACTTTAATATGATCAGTGAATGCAAACATTGAGTTGGCATTGATTATGTGATCTACTGAATGGACTGACTAATAAGTTAGGCTTATTTTGGATGGAAGTATGAAAGTGGTCAAATTTGTTAAATAATTGTTAACTGTTAGTTATGTCTATAATTATTTGTATTAACTATTTATATTTTTCGGTAATGAGAGTTTGTATAAAATAAGGTTAATTGGATACAAGGTTGTGAAAGAGAACAGAACATGACAAAGTGGATGAGATTTTTAAAAAAGAAACAATTAATGACGAACCGGAAAGATGGGACATCTGAAAAGATAAATTTTACCAAATTTTGGAAAGATGGCATCACAAGATAATTTTAATATGAGCAATATGGTTTGTATAAAGAAAGAAAAAATAGAATCACAAATTATTAATTAGGAGTAAAATAAAAAGTAATTTTGAAAAAACATTAAAAGTGTATGTTATTAGTTAACATTACATTGTGTTTCACAAAAACTTGTGATAAAGGTGTCATCCACGTGATTAAAACAACAACATAGGGACTTTGGCTTGCCTATGTAGGGAGGCATTAATTACTCGTCCAAAATGTAGGATTATTTAAAATAATTTTTGACATTTTACAATAAGACTTTCAAAAATTTTCAATAAAACAATTTTTTAATACGTTCTATGAACTTTATTGTAAAAAAATCTAAACAAAAGGATGTCTAAACTATTTTCCCTTTCTAAAGTACTTGTTAATGTATTTTTCATTGTTTTTCAAAGCAATACTACACCACCACCACCACCCAACGCAGGTTCTACTTTTGCAGGGTTTGGGGAGATTTAGATATAAACAATTTTATCCCTACAGACATCTCTGCTTGTGGCGAAACTGATTATAAAAGACCTAGAAAAAAGAATTTTATGAAAACATTTTAAAGAAGAAACTAAAGACAAGCAACAGGGAAAAATTTTTAAAATGTTTAATTTCCGATGCTCTTTGGAAAAAAAATTTCTAGACTCTATACATATAAAAAATCACTAATGGACTTGAAACTACATGCATTTCGGATAAAAAAATTAAGAAAAGAATAAAAACTCAGTAAAATATCTCATATTATCTGAAGTCATATGATGATCTCGAGAAATCTCTTATATAATCATGATTTCTTGTTTGAATTTTCTAGGTAAAACTATTTTCCTATTTTAATCTTAATATGGACTCAAATTTAATTTTGTTCAATTTGCATGATTACCGATATACAAGACATAATGAAACCAAAAGAAAACCATCAAAATCGTTATATGTTTCAATTTATCTAAATGAAATTAAACCCAAATTCAAAATTTTGCCATCTTCCATTATAAAAAAAGCAAAAACTTTTGCTACCACCATTGTCTAGTCTCTATCCAAATCACAATAATTTGGGTAGGATGTACAACGGCAATAACCTAATCGTCACAAATTATATGCCATATACGTAAAATCAATCAAAAAATTTGATGAAATTGGACGTATATGTAGTCACTAATTTACATGTGCATAGGCTCTAGTAAAGCTTGCTAGCTTTTAGTGCATGAATGAATGTATGTATTACCATATGTGTAGTTACGTCGCATAGTTGCCTACCTTACACATGCATGCGCACCTAGGGCCTATTATTTTCGTTAAGAAATATATGCTGATAAATAGGTAAAATTGACTGAAATTGGTAGAAGTAGATTGATGTAGGTTAAAGTGGGTATTTTTTTTTTTTTTTGGTTGAAGTTGGTTGAAGTGGTTGAATTTTTTTTACGTGATAGATAGAAGTTGATTAAAATAGTAGAAAGTGGGTTGAAATTGATTGAAATGGGAATTTTTTTATTGAAGTTGGTGAAGTGGGTTGAAGTTAATTGAGATTAGTAAATTGAAATTTATCAATGAAAAGAACAGAGCCTTTGTAATATATAGAGGTAGGCTTAGAGTTATGTTATCTAACACTATTTAACATTATTTGCTTTTAATAATTAAGGATGATATATAATTGTTATAATTTTCACTTTAATTTTATAATTTCTCCTGGCACTTGAGCAGGCTTGGAGCCGTGGGTACAAGAGGGCTGTCATTAAACTGAACTCCTCTCTTGGTTTTGTTTTAGATGCTATTCTGAACTTTGCCAATTGTTTTGACTTTTGTAATGACTCTATCTCCTACTAATGAATTCCCCATTCTTATTTTTAAAACAAAAACATTTGCTTAGCAATCTGCATGCAACATTTTGTAACATGCACAGAGAATGGCTAAAACTTTTTTTTTAAAAAAAGTTTGAGATCATGCTGATTAGTAAATAATTAATCTGTAAAATAATAGCACTATTTATAATATTTTTTGAATATTCACTAATTTACAACAACAAAAATAGGGTATAAATCAATTTTTCTATTAAAATTTATCTTGTTTACTTTTTTTAGATATGCTTAAATTTGCTATTAATTACGTAGAAGATGCTTTATAAACTTAGCAAAGACAAAACCATTTTTAACTTTTGAAGAGTGGGAAATCACTATAATTATTTTTGTATTTTAAAGAATAAAATATTTCTACAAAAGTCAATGTTAGATAAATATATAGTTAAAATATGAATTCAAAATAATAGTAGCCCATAAAAGTAAGTCCAACTAAAGCTTTATTGAGTCTGACATGACGACTTTTTGAAGTGAAATTTGAAGGTGATGAAATGCATCTATAAAGATCAAGCTACACCTAATAATGGCAATATATTGATCAATTTTGAGTTTCTTTACAGAATGAAACATGCTATATGCATATCCTAGATTGATACTAGCTAGTAGCAACCTAGAAATAGATATAGGACTTAGAGGTTGGCTATGGGGCTACCTAGTTGCAATTTTTATATGTAAAGATTTATATTAAACTTATCTAGTACCAATTTTTTGAGTTAATTAAGGATATTAAGGTATATGTTTTTTTTGGTTTTTTTGGGGGGGGGGGGGCCTTGGGGGGGGCATACTCTTTGAGTCTTTCTCTAGTGCTTTGAAGTTAAGGAGAGATTTACTGATGCACCAGCAACCACAATGAACATATGTTGAATATGTAATACATCGAAAAATTTTAATATTTAATTTATTTTCCATTCCTCCTTAAAGTGGTCGTATATGGAATTCCAAATAAATGTGAGTTATTTATACAAAAAATAGAAGGAAAATATACCTAGGTGACGCCATATGTCTATGAGTTCAATCTCTAGAAGTCTTTATTGTTATTTTTTTTTGGAGGGATTGGGAAGCAGACTCAATCTACTATGCCCTTATATTAGGGTATCTTAATGGGTTTTAATAGGTTAAGCAAAAGATAATACCAAATTTGAGGTAGAACTCAAGTCCAACAGTCGAATCACACAAATCCTTGCATATTCAAGGTATTTTTGTGCCCCCAAACCCTAGAGTATAGGTTAAGGATGGAAGCTGGAGTACTGGGTGGACAATTTAACTCTCACATGTTCGACACCTTAGTGATTACTTTTTTTTTTTTCTTTTAACAAGGATAAATAAAATCATAAGGATGTTAAGTGCCTCTTCTCACAAGGGTGCGTCCAACTACATCATCTGCCAAAATAGCCCTAAGAGATAGAGAAAAATAAGTATCTAAAGAGAAGAACACTGTAACTAAGTGTCCAAATTTGGAAAGCCAATCAGCTGTCACATTTGATTTCCTGAAGATATGGGTGACGAGTAAATGGATACCTTGAGTTTACCATACATGTATGTCTTTGATAATATTTGATATTTGCCAAGGAATTTGAATATTTTCTTGCAGTGCTTGAATTAATCACTATCTTATTATCACCTTCAATAGCTATCTGTTTGAACCCAGTCTGAATTGCTAATTGTAGTCCATCTCGTAATGCTCTTGCTTCTGCAACTAAAATAGATGTATCACCGTAATAGTTCACTCCTGCCTTAATATGTTTGCCCGTCCAATCCCAAATGATGAAGTCTCCTGCTGCTGATGAGTTGATGAATGATCCATCAAAATTGAGTTTGATGAATTCTAGTGATGGGGGATGTCACCTCACTATATGAATTGAGGAAGTAGGGGAAGAAGAAAGTCCCCTAAAAAAATGATCAGCCGACATACAAGTTCGAATTTTCTATTCTGCATATGCTTTTTTTGCTCGAACTAGGCATGCAATAGGATTGAAAATTTCATTATTGAAAACTGTTGCATTTCTAGATTTTCAAATATTCCACAAGATAAATGAGAATTTCTGTTCCACTTTTGGATTGTAGGATGAATGTATCTTGTTTATATAATGCGAAAAATTATGGCATCCTGTAGGATAAAAGACAGATGGAAGCCAATAATCCTTTGCTGCTAGATTCCAAACTTTTTTGACCAGTTGGTAATCTTTGAAGAGATGTTTTATAGACTCGATATCACCTAGATAGAGGAGGCAAGTTGGGATGATATTAAACCCTCTTTTAAGAAGAGAACCTCTTACTGGTAAGGATTTATGATAACTTTGCCAAAGAAAGACTTTGATTTTTGGCAAGGTGTCAATATTTCAAATCCATTTATATGACCATGATGAAAAGTCATGCGATTGGATGTCATGGCTGCCCATGTAGCTGATTTTGTTGTAAAATTACCTGAGCTATTAAATCTCCAACAAAAGGAGTCACTAGTTTCATGGATGGGTATGGTACTATCTTGAATCTTCTGTGCAACATGATGATTATTGAGGAATTGTCTTAGTTTGGGAACATCCCATTCTGAATTATTCTGAATAAACTCACAAACTTTGATTTCAGGGTGGATAACACTGTCTTCGATCACACCCATGCCAGAATCTCAACTAAATTCCTATTTTCAACCCAATTATCAAACCCAAAAGAGATCCTATCCCCTCTACCTATTTTTCAGATAATATCCTTTTATAGAAGACTTCTGCATTTTAGTAAGCTTTTCCAAACTGGCGAATCCGTATTTGTTTGTGTACAATAAAATAAGTTTGTAGAATGTAGGTACTTGGCCTTCATAGATTGGACCCAAAGACTCGGAACATTAATAAGTATTTTTCAAGCCAACTTACACTGAAAGGCCTTATTAACGACTTTTGTTTTCCTCAATCCCGACCTGCCTTTGCTCTTAGGCATACAAACCTTATCCTATGCTATAAGTGGTAGACTTTTTTCTGTGTTAGACTTTTACCAGAAAAATTCTCTGTTATATTTGTCTAAATATTTGCTAGTACGTATTTGATGGTAACTCAAAGCATTGCATTGTGTGTGTCGGGAGTGATTCTAAATGTGACTGTATAAGAATTGTCCTACCTGCTTTAGACAAGCAATTTGATTTCCATTGAGGAGGGGATCCTATTAGGAGCAAATTTCGAGTAAATTCTATCCACACACAAAAAAATAATTAAATCACAGAGAGAAAATTTGACGTTAATTGACGTGAACAGGAAGATAAGGAGGCTACCTGTGGATAGGAGGAGAACAAAGAAGGGAGTATTTCTTTTTCTCTTATGGCTTAAGAGCATTCTTAGTGGTGAGTCATTTTTTGGCCTCACTAGTAGATGTTTACCTCTGCCACATTAGGTTATGATTCAACTTTTTGACTCACAATCCTCCCATCTCTAATAAAAGGCTCACCACTTTGGCTCACCAAATAAAATGATATCTACAGATCCACTCTATAATACACAATTTTCTTTTTAGAATACAAAAGAAAAAATAATTAAAAATATTAAAAAAATAAAAAAGTGGACGAAAACCTCCAGTGAGTTGGCTTATCCCTGCGAGCTTCCACATGAGACATGAGGTAACCAATGGAGAGCTGCCCTTGCCTCACCCCTTTTCTCTCTCCTTTTTTTTTCCTTGCCAAGAACAACTATCCACTTATAAACATATGCCAGTTTTTTTTTTTTTTTTTTTTTTTGGGTTGAAAATCAATCTTATAAAATAATTTTCATAAAATCGACTCATTTTTATTTGATATTTATCGTTTTTTAAAACAAATCTTTGTCGATATCTTGTAGCTTTTTAAGGCAAAATGTTTACTTATGGAAACAATAAAGTATTATCAATAGAACCCCCCCAAAAAAAACTTTTTCTATGAAAAATAAAAACCTTTGAAATATGATGGAGTAGTCCTTCAATTTGGTGATAAATCAATCACGAAGTCAAAAATCAAATCTTGCTTTTGTTGTGGTTGGCCTCCTCTCTCCCTCAAAAGTAAAAAGCTAATAAGAACCACAAGGACAATGATTATATATTAAGCCACACTAGCGCCCACCTAATTAAGACGTAAATTCTCCCTCTTTTATCGACCACATGCGCACACCAAGATAGCAGATTAAATTAATCTAGAAATTACTACCATAATAAAATATTCCTTTATCATAAACTCCTTCTTGTTCAAAAGCACACATATTTGCTAAATGCTACTGGGTAATGTAACACACTCACACTGATTAATGCTTGCCTACTTATGCTATAGCTTATACGAAAATGCTATAGCTATTTATGCAAGATAAAAGATAAAAGGATCTTAGAGTTTGTTATTTTCAACTTATCATAGGTATTTATTATTATCAGCACTTACCAATACTAACTCATATTTTCTTGCTATATTTTTTCTAATTTTTAACACTTTATTGTAACGTGTCATCACTTATTGTACTCGTTAGCACTAATCAATATTCACCAGTATCAGTTAGTGTCAATCAGTAGTCATCAGTAATAAATTATTCATAATAACTTTTTAAAAAAAAGGCTGTTAATCTACTACAATACTATTTTGGTTTACATGTGTTGATTTTGCAGAGATTCTTTGGGTAAATTCTTGCTGATATCAAAGCTTAATTTAAAAACTTAGATCGATGGCTAATTAACTACTAACCTTATCAGTGCGTGGGAAGCCCTTTATTGTTCTCGATTCGTTTAGGGTATTATTGTTTTCTTAACCTTATTTTCTCCCCTTCTTGTCAGTTAGGATTCCTTTCACATAGTTTCGTCTCTAGCCTTTTGTGTGAGTTGTTTCCACTTATCTATTATATAAGTTTTATAATTAAGGTTCGTTTATGCAGTTAGAGAGTGTACTTAATTCTAATACTTTTATCAGGCGACCTAAATTAATAAGGGTCCAATGACTCTAATAATATTTTAAAAAAAAAAAGAGATAAAAAAAATGAAAGTACATGTGTATATAGTTAATTGTGCACTGACTTGCTTAAATAGGAGATGTTAATTTTGACAATTTTTTTGACAATTTGAAACTTGCTGAAACATAAGTTGTATTATTTATTTTTCTCAAGTTTTCAACCCACACTCACGAGATGGAAGAAAGAGTCTGGGTTCAGAGGCTCAGAGGCCTAGTTACCCAGTCACTACTATTGTTGGGATTATGCGGTACCTCAAAATAGCAGCTTTACCTGACGAGACGATCTAATTCTAAACTACTTGAGTTTTAATGACACTTTTTTACTTGAATATTATTTCGAAATCTATTTACTATGAGATCAATTTTAAAGAGGTTCGTACGTAACTCTTCGATTTTTTTGTTTTTATTTTAATTGATTAAATAACCAATATAATACAGTTGCTTTGTTTATGTAATTTGTTTCTTTAGAATTTACTTCTTTCTATAGCATTGAAATAATTAAAGCTCTGTTTGGTCCTTAGAAAATTTGGTGGAAAGAAAAGTTAGATAAGAAATTTATATGTTGATGAATTACTTGAATTATGTTGATGTTATCTAAGTAGTGCAAGATTGGAGGAGGTTAAAAATTCTTTTGAGAAGTTTTACCAAACTTTCCTTACAATTTTTATGAGGAAAATTTTAGCATTTGTTTTTAACAGTTTTTCCACCTAATTTTCCTCCATATTTTTTCCTTTATGATTTTCTCTAATTTTTCAATATCCAAACGGAACCTAGATGTTAAA
Organism: Carnegiea gigantea; assembly: GCA_029747015.1. NCBI lineage: Eukaryota > Viridiplantae > Streptophyta > Magnoliopsida > Caryophyllales > Cactaceae > Carnegiea > Carnegiea gigantea. The sequence continues at coordinate 170,562 of JAKOGI010000175.1, forward strand.
TTGAAAATTATCCATTAGACACTAATTTAACAATCAGCAGAAACGGCTCCATTTTAGCATCAGCACCGACCACAGTAAATTATCTTTACTTTAAATGATGATAATTGATTAAACGTCGTCCATTAATTGATTACAATTACCCTTCCAAATGGCCCAATTACCTCTCTGGTTGAGAGAAAAAGGTTCGAAAATCCGTCATATCATGTGAAGCGCAAAACGAAGAGAATAGCAATTAATGCAATTTAATATAATCCCATGCATAATCTTCCCATGTCACTCCCTCCAGCTAAGCATGTTTCCATTTCTTAATTCGTTTAGTAAATTCATTTATACCTTGTCATATTATATTTGCAGAAATTACTTTTTAATATCTAATATTAAATAAAAGTTGCATAAATAGTTAAAATTAAAATTAATCTTTCAAATTGACCTCTACTTATAATGATATGATTGCGTCTATCTAATTAGATCTACTCGAATTCTGTTCAAAAAAGATCTATAGTTGATATTTTTTAGAGTCGATTTTTGCACTTGCGTAGATAGGAACTACATAATATATATTTGAATCTACAATAGACAATTATTTATGGGTTGAATAAAATTCAAATTTGCATTGAATGTGGAACCTAGAAGATTTAATATTGTGTCCATGATGTATTACATAACCCATTTATTCACTCTTATAAATTAAACTAATACTACTAAAAAATCTGATTTTTTCGACGGAATTTCCGACCGAAAAAGCAACTTTTTTGGTCGGAAAAATAATTTTCCGATGGAATACCCGACTGAAAAGCGCCGTCGGAATGACAGGGTCGGCAAGTGGTTCCGACGGACACTGGAGACCGTCGGAAGCTGGTTCCGACGAACTCCTAACCGAAAAATTTGCATGCGACGGCCAACCTCCGTCAGCTCCCACCGCCTCAATTTAAAAAAAAAAAAAATTCCGTTGGAATTTCCATCAGAATTTGTCGGATTTTTGACGGAATTCGGTCGGATTCCGTCGGAATTCCGACGGCGTTAGTCGAAAAATCCGTCGGAATTTTTTAATTTTTTTTTAAAAAAACGGGCAACTTAAGCCAACCCAACTATAATTTACACAAAACCTGCAAATCCAATATTTACAATCACCACATGTGGTACATCAATCAGAACTATGTAACCACCACACGTGGTTACATTCATTCAACCAGCACAAGTATTCATTGGCACACAAACGTATCGACATGGTTACTTTCATTCAACATCACACATACAAACTGTTCAAAATTCCAAATGATCGTAGCACGCGCAAACCCAAACCATTGTACCCAATATACATAACATAATATGAAATTTACCGAGTGTTGGAAATTCTAATAGTTGAAATAGCTGTAACTAGAGTACGGATCATACCCATGGTCATCACCATCACCATCACCATCACCATCACCATCATCATCATCATTTTGACAATGGGGCTGGCAGCAGCATAAGTGGAGTGGCGGTGCTGTCGAGGGCGCGAAGAAGAGGGTGGGCGTGATCCAGAGTCAGATGCTTGTTGAGAACTAATGAACTCACTTAGTGTGTTTTGCACCCCACTAAATTGTTCACTCAACATCATCACTTTCTCTTCTAAATGACGGTTCCTCTCTTCAATTCTGCGACTTAACTCTGCCATTGAACTTAACTTGTTGTTCAATTGAGTGACCGTCTCTCGCACATCTGGCTCCTCGCTGCCCCTGGATGTTACTGTGGACTTCAACAGGTGCTTCAGTTTCATCCCTTCTGAACCTAGTCCATACATGCGCCCCTTTTTGTTTAAGTTGCCTTGCACTCACAGCTCTGTCTCAGATGGAATTTCAAATGGATCGGAGTTAGGATCTGTCGAAAATTGGGAATTCCTGATCTATTCCCATTTCTGTTGATGCTCCGTCTACAAAATAAGATCAAAGATATTATGTGTTGCAGATCTAGTAACACTGATGGAGTAAGAATATTTTAAACACGTAAAAAATAGATGTTGCTTACATATGTTTTTTCAGATTTTTTTATCAACCCATATGTTGTCCTGCTCATGTTGATGAGTGTCTTTAAATAGTTCTATTGCAGTCGGCTCCTTTTGAAGCTTTTTAGCCGATACAATATGCAAATAATTTGAAATAGGTGAGAGTTTTTCGTACATTACAAATTAAAACATATAAAAAGTACACAATGTAATAAGTTGAAATAAGTGAGAGTTCTTCGTACTTACCAAACATGTCGTTTGCTCACTAAATGGGATTGAACCACATGTATGCAAAGAAGGACATAAGCCATCCTGATCACTCTTCCTGTTCTTCTTCGCTTGTGCACTCACCTTTTGAAATTTTTCAGAAGCCCAGTACTTTTGAAGTGACTTCCAAGTGTTGTCAGATAACCACAGAGGCTGCTTGCCCCTTTGCATTAGCTCCCCAAATGTGTGCTTTAATTTACTAGCCCCCTTCTCCTCAAAGTTCCTCCTAATCTGGGAGTCATGCTCTGGAGCCAATAGAAACGCTTCTGTAAAAGAAAAATCAGCAAAACATAAACAATGTGTTAGTGAACAATATATTTACAGTTGCAGTCAACTTATTAATTTATCTTACCTTGAACTTGCCAAACCACAGATCCCGTTGTGATTTAGGGACTTTACCCCATGATGGCCAAGGCTCGAAAAATTTGCTCACAAATACTTTTGTTATTTTAAACACCACATCATAGGGAAAGAAGCTGCAAATAAGAAATACAGTTACAAATTAGTGTTCACAACAAACATATTTATATATATGTTTGGGTTCTGAATATACAAAAGTGGAAATATATAATCACTTACTTTTCACCATCTGACCTAATAAACACCTTGTTGGATGTGCTCCCATGGCTTGAAACACCATTACTATGATCCCGACTCATTTCTTCATTGTGTTGTGGAATGACATGTGGTACATGGATGTAGGAGCCAAATTGGTTACCTATAAATGCTCCTTGAGTATGAGTGTTAGGAAGTCTTTGTGATTGGAAGAAGGAAATGTCAACCTGGGGGAACGTAGCAGTTTGAGGTATGTGTTGGGTGAATTGCATGTTTTGGAGGCTGTTGGGATCAAGAAAAGCATTTTGAGGGATGTCTTGGTAGTTTTGCCATCCCTGAAACTCTTCCTTTGCTTGGCCACTTTGGTTGTTGTGACCTCTTTCCAGAGTTCTACCACGTCCACCATCACGTCCACGTTGCATACCTGACATCTTTAATACAAACATACAAACTATAGTGATCAAATAACATAAAATATAATAATTAAACAACTTCACCAAATCATACAATGACGATTGTGTCATTAATTATTCAACAAAGACTACATGCATAGAATGATCAAGTGTACGTCCATACAACGAAAAAGTCCACATGCATACAATATGCAAATAGGTAAATTGATTTGATGTACATTTAGGAATTATTCTACTAATCATCATCCTCGATTTCATTGTCCTCATCAGAATCTTCATGGTGGACAACAACTTCGTCTTCAATATATTCATAATCATCATCCCACTCTGCCTCCGCACCTCCCTTGTTTGCACCTTCTTCATTAACAACTTCAATGTCTTCCTCTTCATTCAACAAAGTTGTAGGAATTGTGTCATTCACCGGTGTCACGTGAGATAGATGTTCCCCTTAAAATGCAACTGATAAAGTGAATTCGTTATTCACTTTATGTCTGGGTTTGTTTGGTACAACAACCCACCAGTTAGACTTATCTCTTATTCCATTCGGGTATTTCATATACACCACTTGGGTTGCAGAACTAGCAAATATAAATGGATTATATTTTCTATATCTTCAAGTGGCATTCACCTCTACGAATGGACATAGTTTGGGACAATGTGTTCCTCGAGGGGTGCTATCAAACCAATCACATCTGAACAACATATATTGTTTGGCGGCTCTTTAACATATTCAATGTGAATAACCTCTTAGAAGATTTCATAATAATCGTCCTCATGTCCACCTTCCCTGCTCCCTTTAACGCAAACGCCATAGTTGAAAGTCTTTTTCCATTCACACCTTTTCTGTGTGTGAAATAGAAATCCATTAACTCTGAATGCAGACCAAGATGTAACTTTCCTTAAAGGCAATTGAGCCAAGTGGTATATGTATACTTGGCATTCATCATTGAAGATTTGTATAATTTCAAGCTACATTAATTTTTACAAACTTAATCAACATGGGAACCATATTGTATAAGATGTTCTGAAGTAGATGAATATATAATATAAGAGGTAAGTTTACGCTCTTACTGTATTTTTGAACCACCAAATAAATTCAGCCTCAATCATGACATCTATCTCCACATCCGTTAAAGTGGGATTTTCATGCAATTGTTGTTATTTGAATAAACTGTGAGAATGATATTCATCAGCACTGAGTTCCCTTTTAACTTCATTACAATACAAAAAAAGACGCAGGTAGAACTTACTCGATATAAGGTTGGACTTTATCACAATTCAACAAAATGTAAAAGTGTGCAGCGTGTAACTCTTCATCAGTTAAGTACCTCTATGTACGACTTACCATTGGAGTACCTTGGATTTGAAAAACTGATAAAGTAGGTTGCATTTGTGGCTCGTCATTGTCATCCTCATTAAGTCGACATCTTGTGCGCATTGAAGGCACATCAGTGCCGAAGTAATACGAAGAAAACTGCGATATCTCAAACACAAGTATGCTTCAGCCATTGACCCCTTAGGATGTGTTTTGTTTTTTATCTTCTTCTTAAACCAACCAACGTACTTAAATTACAACAACTTATATAAGTATTTCAGTATAACACTACTACTGAATTTAGTGCTATATGATATTTGGATACATATTTACCTTTCAAATAGATACATCTATCGATATTGTACTGGACTTCCTAGGTATGCTTCTTCTGCCAAGTGTATAGGCAAGTACTCCATGACATTAAAGAATCCCAGTGGAAAAACTCTTTCCAATTTACAAAGTATGATGCTTATATTGCGTTGCATTTCTTGTAACTTATCAACCCTTAACACTATTGACCAAAGATTTTTGAAAAATTCACTTAACTCAACGAGTGGTTCTAATACATCATCTGGAAGGACACAAAATGCTATTGGCATAAGCATCTGCAAAAATACATGACAATCATGGCTCTTCATGTTTTGAAACTTTGCAGACTTCATGTCTATAGTTTGCACAGTTGCAGCAATATCCATCAGGCATTGTTAGTTGCTGCGCCCACTCACACACCCCCTTTTGTTTGTCCAAACAAAGGGCGCAGGAAGCCTTCGGTTTTAGTGTTCGGCCATTAACAACATGTCTGAGGTTCAGCTCACTCCGATCACACATCTCCGCCATATCTAGCCTTGCCTTAACATCATCTTTTGTTTTACCAGGTACATCCATGACAGTGTTGATGATGTTATCACAAAAGTTCTTCTCTATGTGCATTACGTCCAAATTGTGATGTAGTAGTTGGTCTCTCCAATAAGGTAACTCCCAAAAGATGCTTTGCTTTGTCCAATTATGAAAATTCTCCTTAAAATTCGGGATGATGAAATCTCCATCAGTGGTTACTTTAGGAAGACTCTTAATCTCATGGTATAGTTCCTCCCCATTTTTTCTGGATGGAGGACCATGGTTCATAACTTTTTCTCTACGAAATGCAGTTTGGTTTCTTCGAAATGCATGATGTCTGGGTAAGAATCGACGATGAAAGTCAAACCAGGATGGTTTGCCCCCATGTTTCAAATGTATTGCTTTCAACTTCTCTATACAAACAGGGCAACTCAAAACACCATGAGTGCTCCATCCAAATAACATTCCGAGGGCTGAGAAATCATTTACTGTCTACATTAATGCAGCTCTCATAACGAAGTTCTGCCTCATTGAAATGTCATAAGTTTGAACACCATCTCATAGCATTTTCAACTCATCAATCAAAAGTTATAAGTACACATCTATTTTGTTCTTCGGATTTATAGGCTCAGGTATAATGCAAGTTAAGAACATATATGGCGTTGTCATGCACATATCTGAGGGAAGGTTGTAAGGTATCACAATGACAGGCTAAATTGAATAAGGCCGTGTGGATTGTGCAAATGGGGAAACCTATCCGCACACAAACCAAGTCTCACATTGTGGGGCTCCGAAGCAAAATATGAGTGTTTGTGATCAAAATGTTTCCATACTTTCCCATCTGAAGAGTGACAAAGAACACCATCCTCACGCCTATTGTTATAATGCCACCTCATGTGTTCAGCTGTGCTTCTTGAGGCGTAAAGGCGTTGTAACCTAGGTATCAACAGTAAGTAGAACATTTTTACATATGGTTTTGGTTTCCCATTATCACCTGACTTCTTTGGCTTCCATCTTGATACATCACAAAACTTACATTTTTCAAGTGCTGAATCCTCCTTAAAGTACAACATACAACTATTGCGGCAACAATCAATGATTTGTACATCTAAACCCAAACTTCGAACCTTCTTTTTCAACTATGAGTAATTTCTGGGGACACAATTGTCTGTCAAACAACTCTCGTATATTAATTGCATCACCTCATTCAAATAATTTTGAGGCATATTATAATCATATTTGATACTCATCAATCTGACCACATTTGACAATTCAGTTTGGTTACTATACCCATCCCATAAAGGTCTCTGTGTAACTTGAAACATATTATAGAATGCTTGAGCTTCTGCATTTAGTTGCTCATTGCCACTAACTTCATTAGTAGTCATTACATCATTCACCATTACTTCAACATGATCTACAAATGGTTCAGTATTATCAACGTCTATGGGACTTGAAACCATGTGCTCATATAAGTTTTGTGTGTTGCTACTTCCAACATTGTCATAGGAAGTAGGTTCTACTTTCCGATGAGATGTCTAGTACCAATAGCCTTTAACAAAACCGTTTTGGTACAAGTATAATCTCACGTCATCAGGTTCTCTATAAGCTCTGTTCTGACATTTGGCACAAGGACATCTATAATGTCCATTATTTATGAATTCCACTTTACTTCTTGCAAATTGATCAAATAATTCAACTCTATCTAAAAATTCTTGTCTATACCCTTTTCTACATGGTAAAAATATTTTATACATCCACCTTCGATGGGTTAGTTCATCAATGTTATCCTCTGCAGACCATTACAAATGTATATGTTAATTTCTTATTTATATTAATAATGGACATAATGATTACACTTTTCTTCATACATAGTTACATCATTGATTTACATATGATTCTACTACTTCGTCGTGCACTATGTTCAATATGCGATGCACAAAAATAAGATATTACGACAATTAGGTCAGGATGTAAACCTGTTCGAATGTCTGAAATTGCAGTCCAAACTTGTGATATTCACACCGACAATAACAACATTCACAGCAACAATAACGTAATTTTTTCCATTCACAATATGTTTTCTCTTATGACCCATATCCTTCATATTAATCATCCATACAAATTAAAACTTCAAATATTTACGTTGTAATAAACTATTATTTAATCTACGTACATAACAATAATTAATATTTACACATTTACAAAATAATACAACTTCATTATCCAACTTTCAAATATTATCCAACATACCTTCATTTAATTTATTATATTTTAGGTGTAATAGACAAAATAATCTACTAATTACAAATATTATCTAAATTTTGAAATTAATATATTACAAGTGTATCTACAATACTAAATAAAAAGTACATATATTATCCAAATAATACGTCACAATATTTCACCCTCCGACATTTTCTATATACTAATATACTAATTTTTCTAAATATTCACTATTAATTGTAACCATCATAAATTTTACGAATTAGCCACATCAAACTTCCATTTTCAATATTAAATTCTATAAACTTACAAATTCAAAACTCTAAATAATAAGTTACAAAAAATAACATTTAATTAAATTTTTACATCATCCACACAATTACTAATAATACTTAATGATTACTTTCACATTCACATCAACACAACCACATTCAAAATCCAAAATCTACCAATTACTCAATAAAATTTCTACAACCAACACAAATCACCATATAATTGTTAAATTCTAACTCCAATTTCTCAATTTCATCAAAACATCTACTAGAAACTAAACAAACATCACTTACATAGTAAACTTTCATATTCGCATCAACACAACCAAATTCAAAACCCAAAATCTATAAATTACTCAATAAAATTTCAATAACCAACACAAATTATCACATAATTGTTAAATTTTAGCTCAAATTTGTCAGATTCATCAAAAAATCTACTACAAATTAAATAAACACCACTTACTTGAAATTACAAGAAAAACATGGTGGTGGAATTGAGGTGGCAGGCAACAAAATGGAGGGCGGCGGCGGCGGGCTAAAGGGTGGTGGCAGAGACGGCGGCCGGCGGTCAGCTAAAAGGCGGCAGCGACGTTAACGGCGGTGGCATTCTCCCTTTCTCTCTCTCTCTCTCTCTCTCTCTAATTCGACGTTCTGAAATGAAGAAAGAAGTCGGGGGATTTAAAATTCTGTCCAACGAAAAATTCCGTCGGATAATCTGTCGGACTGAACGTCCGACAGAATATCCGATGAAATATTCCGTCGGACAGAGTCTATCTTTTTTAAAAATTTTTTATTATTTTTGGCCCAGATCTGGTCAATGTTGACCAGCGTTCCGACGGCCTTTCCGTCGGAATTCCGTCTGATTTTCAACTGACTGGTTTGGTTCCGTCGAAAATTCCGACGGAATACCTGTCCGTAAGAACGTCCGCCGCCTTGGTTCACTTTTTCGGTTTTTCCGTCGCCATGTTTGTCGGCCTGTGCGACGGCCTCTTTTTTGGTCGGCATTTTCCGTCATAAAAAGCGAAATTTTTAGTAGTTAAAATCGATGCTCATTAAATTTTGCAATTCTCATGTGTGTAGAAGTAAAATTGTCTACATTTGAATCTCCCTAGATCTATGAAAAACAGAACCCATAGTCCTAAACTGAAAGTTCATCTTGTTGTAAATTTTCGAGTATTTATTATTATTTAGTTAAAATTTTCAATCCTAAAACTATGCTATATGACAAAGTAATAATGAAATTAAATTATAGAAAAATCCTAGAGTACTGAAATTAATTTCACACGAGAGTATCCCACTTCAGAGTTGGATGACATCTAGTAGATAATTGGTAAGTTTCATGTGATAAATTAATACTCGTATATAATTTGACAAATCCACCTTAATTAATCATGGCTTATTTGGGCAAAACTTAAGGCGGTCGGGTTTGTACGCGCGGGGAAGCATGACGCTTCCATGCACACTTTATAAGTGCCGACCGCCCAGTCTCTTCGTCCACACTCCACACACTAAACAGTCTAAACTCCCATCACTCTCTCTCTTCCTTCCCAAGCGTGGAATCAGGATTTCATTTCTCTCTCTCTCTCTCTCTCTCTCTCTCTCCATCTAAAAACAACCATCAAGGGGTCATCAATGACTGTTGTTCAAACAAACACAAACAGTGAGTGCCAAACACCATCAATTTCCCCTGTTTCAACCTCCTCCTCCTTCATCACCATCACCATCATCATCATCATCATTTCTGTTTACTTTTCTTCTCTCTCATCGACTTAAAAGCTAAAAAGCGATACTATCGACTACACCAACCAATTCAAACATCAAATTATTGTGTTTTGCGTACGTACCTGTTTTGTTTCACCATAAAATTGGAGTTCAATTCATCAAGATGAGTACCACCAGTGAAAAATTAAAATACTCCATCAGAGATCATCATCATCATCATCAGTGTAATTATCCATCCTTCTCCTCCACGCTTCTCGAGGAGGTTTATCGCTCTTTCGACGACGAGGAGAGAGATCACAATCACCGCACTGATAGGATTATGACCTCCGCAACCATGAAGAAGAGTAGCAGCTGTTACATGGACAGAGACCGAGACGATTACCACCGATTGCGAGCCAATCGCTTCTTCGCTGTAGATCGGTGGATAGAGAACGAGAAAATCAACCTCCGCCGAAAATCCACGCCTCCGGCGGTGCATTCTGACGCGAAATTTGAGCGGTGCGACGATCGCCGTACGATTAATCATTCGTCGTCGACCAGTTCTTCCGATTCCAGCTCTGGAATTGGAGGGTTTTCTTCCTCCGATACGGAATCCTTGTACGGACCGTCAGCGAAATCGAAGAAGAAATTGCCGGCGGCGCTGCTGAAGCCGATTCGTACGACGCAAAATCCGCCGGAGAATCACCGGAAAAGCTACTCCGACGAAATTCTGGCGAAGAAGAAGAAGGGCAAGGAAGGAAACCTCCAACGGAGAGCTTTGAAGCTATACAGCGACTTGAAGAAGGTGAAGCAACCGATCTCTCCCGGCGGAAAGCTCGCGAGCTTTCTCAACTCGCTCTTCCACTCCAACGCCTCGAAGAAGCCGCACATCTCCTCATCTCCGGCGCCGTCAAAACTAGAGACAGAGTCGCCGGCGACGACCTCCCGATCGTGCCTGAGCAAAACGCCGTCGTCGGCAGGAAGGTTCGAGAGAAGATCGGTGAGGTTCGTCGACGACGACTGCAAAGGCAATGAACGGAAATGCAACGTGGCAAAGCATGATTCGTCGATACTGGCCGGCGACGAGGAGTTCAAATTGCAGATAAAGGAGAAGCATAGGCGAGTGGAGGAGGTTGCGAAAGAGTTGTTGAAGAACTACCACCACCATAACAGGAAGGAATTAACGGTAAATATTGTTGCAGATCATACTAACAGTAGAAAGTCTGATCGTAACGTCGTTAGTAATAATCTTCGCGATTTCGAGGAAGATGAAGAAGAAGACGACGACGACGATGATGTTAGTTGTTGCAGCTCGGATTTGTTCGAGCTGGAGAATTTTCTGGAAATCGGAATCGCGGACCGGTACCGTGAAGAACTTCCGGTGTATGAGACCACTCATGTTGACACCAACAGAGCCATTGCTAAGGGTTTCATCTTGTAATCCTAATTTTCTTTTTTTTTTGGGCCCCTTTTTTGGGGAGATCTCTTTTGATGCTAATTAGCTGTACTAATAGTAGTATTAGTGTCTTGGTGAGTTATGTGGGGATACTTGGATTCACAACTAAAAACAAAATGAAGATTATGGTTTCCTTAATTTGCATTAAGTGCATATATAGCTCCTTCAGTTTTTTTTTTAATTAGCATATGTTCTATATAGCATTTGCCATCGTTTAGTGATTGAGAAACATTGCAACGTCCAATTTATGTATCGTTGTTATATCGTATATTAATTATGTAAAAAACACTAATAAGTTGTGCATTATATATGTTTCATTTTAGAGAATATTACAACCTTAAACTTCAAGATCAGTATATGAAAACATTTCGAGCCAATTAAATTAAGACGTCAAAAGACAAGCTAAATGAGCAATTTTGAAATGTGTAATTTAAATTGTTTATCAATCTCTATGATTCTATCTTCAAAAAGGGGGAAAAGAAGTATGTTCATAATCATAAAATCAAGAATTTTACTTGGCATTCGGGAAAAGAACAGGGACACCTGCTAAAGGGGGAAAGCGAAAATGGGAAAAAAGGAATGATTAACAGATTGGGAGAGTGAACAAGAAGTAATTAGAGATTCTAGATCGTGTTCACACACAATGGCAAACAGAAAGAGGCATGCAAGGATCAAAAGGGAAATACACGGCTATGGGAAAGATTCTTCTTAACTCTTTTTTTTTTGTTTTTTTTTTTGTTATCTTAGATCCTCTATTTTACTGGATTTAAGCTACTGTTGGTTTAATAAGAGATAGAGCTATCTGATTATAAATTTTCTTCATTTATAAGACTCAAACCTGAAACCTTACTTAAGGGAAACAAACGTCAAACCATTTGAACTAACCTCTATAAGTCTTAACTCTTAATTTGTACTGTACATGTGTAATTTTTAATTTCAAAATTTTGATCCCACTATAATAAATTACATTGTTACGTAGGGCCTATAATTTGCAACTTTGCATACATGTACGTACCAATTTGAATTTGAAGCTACTAAACTACTAAAAATAGCAGTGGTGGTTCCAGTATCACACATGTATTACCAAGCTAATCCAATATGTATCATCAAAAGCTGCTTCAAGCTATGTATCGAAAGATGAATTTTCTGACCAATATATATATATATATATATATATATATATATATATATATATATATATATATATATATATGGGTATGCGAATTGGTGAAATGAGGCTGTAATGTTGAAGGGAATTCTTTTGATCTGCTACATACAGAAGTATTTCATTTATAATTATTTTTGGGATAAAAGTTGTAACAAACGTTTAATAAATTATGTTGTTCCACTCTTTAAAAAATTTAGATTTCTTTTATAAAATACATCATGCTATTGATTTGTAGATTTGAATTCATAATATAAGCGAGGGTTAAGAGTGCTTTGATAGTTTTGCTTTTTCCCCTTCCCTCCCTCTAGATCGCTACAACTAGTAGCATTATTTTGTAGGACCCCGTAGTTTAGCATGGGGACAACACCCCTGTGACAACCCCAACATTGTTATGAAGTGTTGGGGTTCACCATGCAAATCTTGGTCAAAAGTGTTAGGCTTATTAATCCCATGCAAAGTTGCAAATTAGAGGCCCCCACCTTCCTAATAAAGCTCTTCATTTCTTTTTGTTAAGACAGTTTTTTAAACTTTACAGAACGTACCCACTTTGGGCTTTAATTGAGGGTATCATTGCTTTTAGGGCTATATTATCATTTTTTATACGTTCTTTTTTATGCGGAAAATTTTCGTTGAATTTGAAAAGACGAAAATATAGAATATATATAAACTCAAAAAATAATTTCATTCTGAATGTCTAATATATGAAGAAAATGAAAACTAACTATTAGAGTATTGTGGTGTTACGTAAATTACATATAAACTAGGGTACTTCTACCTCTTACGATTCAAGGTTATAAGTTCTTATTTATAAGTTATTAGGATTAGTTGATCAGTAGTCATGGAAAACTTTTATTTATAAAAGTAGATTGATATGTCCCTCTTTTGCATAATTAACAAAATGAGTTTTCCTAATCGCATTCCTGTAGTGGATTTATTCTAATTGTGAATAAACTAAATAATGAACTCTTTTATTCAGCTAATTAGCTAAGCAAAATTGACAATGATGCTATTCTTTCCTTTTTATAGACATGGACAGGGATGGGTAAATATACAGCATTTCCATGGTAAAGATAATTAGAGTGAAAATGTTGGCTGATGTCAGTTAATAGTATGTGTTTACCTATGCAAAGGCTGTAAAATTTTTGAGATGAAAAAAGGAGAAAAATGTCATGGTCTGTAAAGCATTATTAGACACAAAATCCCACTCAAGATATGTTTGTTGGTTATACAAAACTTAAGTCAATCATTTAAAAGGCATGTGAGTAGGAATTTATTTTAAAATATGTTTGGTATATCTTTGGTATCTTATTTGCTTGGATGTCAATTTTTGTTGGCTATAATTAATGGGCATTATTGGCTAAAAAGTGATTGAGGCCATATAATTATAATTTCTCCCTTATTTGTGTCAATTTCACCTTCATTTTATTGGTCATAAGTCTAATTAATGGTGTAAATTTATTAGTTTTTTAACAAATACCAAACCTCTAGGTGGAGCAAATTTTCAACTTGTGGGCCCTCAAAAAGAGATAGCCTATGAAATATTATAAACCAGATACAAGAGTACATTTTGTTGAAGGTATAAAATTAAATATCAAGAGCTTTTAATTCAATAAAAATTCTTATTATCCATCAATTAAGGGTATCAATTTGGGTTGAATCTAGTGATATAAAGGGAATATTGGTGCTATTATCAGTTTATGAATTCTAATGGTTATTAAATAATGACACACTTATTAAAAATTGCGGAGTATACTGTATTGATATTACTTAATTGCTAATTGTCAAAAGATAAATCAAAATTAATAATGGGTCTTTCATAATCCTAATGTTAAACAATGAATCCTCCTGCTTCGGATAATTTATCATAGTCACGTGTTATAGTGCACTTGTTGCCAATAATTATTGAAAAAAGAGGAGGTGAACAAGTGATGGTATGTCGATCAAGCTAGGTGTATTTGTTATTATGGGTCGAATCTATTTGTCTTTTATCTTTAGTTTTTCAGTACTAATATGTATATTTCTCTTAGCCCTTGAGCTCATTAATGATCGGAGAAAAATATCAACTCATTCACCACATCAAAAATATATTACTATACATGTATTCTAAGTAATTAGCTAGGAAAAAGAAAAAGGATTGATGTGAGAGGACCACAAAATCTTCCAATGTCCAAATTGTATGATTAACTTGTGCAATGGACACTAAATCATGACATTGTGATATGCTAATTATCATAGTCTACGCATTTTCTAGCTATAAGATATTTATGCTATGCTTTAGAGGTAGGTAGGGCACTTGAACGTGGAAAAAAGGCAATTAGATAGGAGGGGAAGAAATAAAAAGGGGCTTTAATCTTCCCTATGCCCAAAGGGATGTACAGGTTAAGAGAGGGCTCTTTATTGAACAAATTAATTAATTAATTAATTTCGATTGAATTTTATAAATTTCTTGCTCAAACTAAGCGTGGTCATAACTATTTTTATGGATGAGCAATGATGTGTGTCTTGTCTCAAGACATTCTTAAATGTCTTATCTCATTCTAAACTAATTCTCAATGATTACACTTAATTCTAAATGGATAAGCTTGATTATGCGTTGGCTACGCCGATGAAGTATTAAATGACACCATAATTGGATTAACCCTATTCGTAAAGGTATATGATTCACGTATTTCAAAAATGTAGTAAATTATGAGCAAAAAGATGATTTTACATCATTTATAAGTTGTAATATACTTCCATTATTCGATTATACTATTTTCTTAATTTAAAAATATTGTAATATAATTTTCAGGTCAAAATAAGACCCTTAAGAAGTGTCTTATAGCAAGACATTTATCATTTTGCTTTTATGGATTATATGGTATATATATATCATTCTATTTTATTGTTAATTATATACATGTGTACCAACTTCGATATTATAGGCATCGTGCAAGATGCTGAGAGAGACGTTGAAAGTCATAGTTTTGATCATATTAGTAGAGTTACCACTCATCACTAGGGTTGTGACCACAATTTGGAGGAATCTGCGGTTGTAAATTTTGACAATAACCTCAAATTATGTTCTTTGCCATGATGATGAATCTAGGTGGCCATTAATTGGTTGAATTTTGACTCTACGTCGAGTGTGAATGAAGGCACAAATATTTTATTTTACTACTTTTTCGAAATGTGGGATTATTTTGCTATTAATTTTAATAAATTGGTGTTTTTAAATTAGAGATATTAATCCAATCGTAATCTTTCAAATATTGGTGTTGCTAGACCCCTCAGTGGCTCCTTAAGCGATTCCATAGATTTCTTTTTGGCGTAGCTTTAGCTACAATCAAATATTTTTTTAGTCTTAGATCATCTATTTTACTAAAGTCGAGTTACCATTGACCTAATAAAAGATAGAGCTCGTCCATTATATATTAGCGAAAGGGGTGATCAGGGGATGTGATCAGGTGTATAGTTGACGAATGAAAACTTTGCCTCAGACATGGTTAAGCTGAGCTTGCTCACACATTATTTGGAATTGGACCCGATTCGCACCATTTCTTAATTATAAATATTTCTATCCAACTTCAAGAAGTGGTCCTAAATATTTGGACTTGTAAAAATTAATTTTCTATCCATTTTTCCCTCTGTCTTCTATTCTTAGATCATAAAGACAATAATTTTTTAAACCACAAATTTAACTTTTTCTTGTTTGATGAAGAATTATTAAGAAAAAGAACCAGATTTCAACAACTAAGATTAATTTAAAACATCTTCTATATATATTTTTTTGGGCCTCTTTTTTCCCTATTTACTTGAGTCACATACAATAAAAACATGTGCGTTAATATTTTAGGAATCGAAATCAGAACCAAGTATGACTTAGTTGTCCTTTTTAAGATCGACTAGAACCCCACCTGTTATAATTTGGGATTTAATTTGAAGCAACCTAACCAAGCAAAAGCCCTTCATCAGCAATATCTTTACTTTACAAGTCCGTTTTGATGTCCTTATTTGGTTGGGTGGTTGCACACCAACCCTGCAAATCCAGCTCAAACCTCTGTGTATGGAGGCCAAAAATTGCGAGCAAATAAACGTGGCCTTGATTTATATATATAGATATGGCTATTCTATACTCGACATGCCCTAAATGGGAGATATGTTTCTCTTTATGATAACCATTTTACGTAAGCCCAGGCCATCAATTTTGCTCTCATCTAAGACACTGTCCTTAGAGAAGGGCACATACTAGGTTACATTTAGTCAAGGATAATCCACTATTACATTAAACTGTTTTCATTAGGACTTGGTTCTCATGCATGGTTGTTAATTTTTCCCCTAGGACTAGTATTCATGACTGTTGGCATGTAAATGATTTTGACATCTTAAAACATTTGGCACTTGTACCCAATATAATTCTGGCTTACAATTTCCATCGTTTGAAAGAAATTAATTAGCTTATTTTCTGATAATTATGTGGCATAATTCATGAAGCCAATACAAAGGGAATTAAATGGCCTTTGGACCACATAATTATTGAAAAAAATTGAATTAATTAAGTGACGATAAGCTAGCGTGTTTGTTTGTGAATTAGTTGGTTGTCTGTAATTTCAGTGCTGAAACTTTTATTGCGTAGGGGGTTGTTTTCATTGCTAGGTTGGGATTTTGTTTGGGGGCTCTACTCATGGTTAGGTTGGGACTGCATTTGTATTTATTTTAATTTGCCTTTTGACAACTAACTACGGAAAATAACAAGAAAT